>JAVSCE010012759.1:0-11995 GCA_032199065.1 Smutsia gigantea | reverse complement strand
GATTTAATTATCAGATACTTTTATTTTCTTATATAACAAGTAGTCTTGGAAGTGGGTGTGCTGGGGTTGGTTCCTGGTTCCACTTGGTCATCAAGAGGCCAGCATCTTTCCATCCTTCTGCTCTGCCATCCTTAGCCTATTACTTTTTGTCTTTAAGCTTGTCACATCATGGTTGCAAAGTGGCTGTGGCAGCTCCAGGCCTCACACCTTCACAGGGTAATATCCAAAGCTGGAAGCACCAGGCCTCTCCTCCTGCATCTGTTTCTTTTGATCAAGGATTCCATTAGAGATTTCTTCTTATATTTCATTGATACTGTGCACACACTATATATGCAAGGGAATCTGAGAACGCATCTGCTACCATTTTCAACTTCTATTATTGGAGAGAGACTTTGCCATGAAGGAAGAAAGTAGAGGGGAATGGCTGTTGCACAGGCTACCGAAAGTGCCTGATGTGGTGAGATGTAAAATTTGGTCAATTTCTAGACAATAGAATTAATTGTCTGGTTAAAATAAGGCAGGGCTCAGTGTGCTGCTGCTGACAGGAATTCAGAAAACATCCACCTGCAAACATATATCCAAAAGGCTGTGTTTAAGTCCATTTCTTTCTAAGCCCAGAGAGGCCTTACATATTAGCTACTGCAGTGTACGTGTCTATGGAAAGTTGAGTTTCACAAAAGAATCAATGATGTGCTGGCATTGATTCTGAGTCTACTTGGTTCTTTACAGCTCTTCAAAAATGTATCCAAAGATGTTTTTACTTTGACTTTCTTCTTTTCATGGCAAGAAGACACTTCTTTAAACAGCTCATGGGCCAACACTAATGAATAATGTGATGGCCAAGACTAAAATGGATGTGCATGACTGCCTCACACCATCTGTGGGGAGCAGGCAGAGCTGGCCTACTTTTTCTTTAGTGCATAGCTTTGTTCTTATCTGTGAATGTTTTCAAGTAGAGGAATTTCGTACAGATGTGAAATTGCTTTTGAAATATGGATGGCTCTCATAATTTGTTCTTCTTTCTTTTTTAAGCAGAAGCTTTTCTTTTGTCTGGTGCTCACTGAACATAGAAAGAAAACCCCCCAAAAAGAAGTGAGGGCTATAGTGTAGTGTCCCTCCGCCCATGCGTAGGTGCAAAGTCACCAAGTCATGGCCGTGCTTGTCTGGAGGTACTGCGTGCATTCTGCTAGACTGAAGATGTTCATCGATGTGCTGGGTGGGTATAGAGGCCAGGCTTCAGTACTAGTTGACTTGGGCTTCGTGCACATCTCTGACTCTTCTTTGACTGAAAGACCTTGGGCGAGCTCCTTGTTGTTCTGACCCTCAGTTTTGCCAACTTGCACGAAGTCAAATTGTGTCTTTTAGGGTCTCTGTGTAAGTCACAGGAGTTGGGTGGCCCAGGCAATTTTCCAAGGTCCTTTCCAATTCTGAGCCTCTGAATCTGAAGACTGGAGTTCAGCCCCAACATCACCCTTATCTCCTCTTCTTCCTCCTCCACCTTTTCTCCATCATCACTCCATCACCATCGTCACCACCACTATCACTCTCGCCTCCTGAGTGTCAGGTTGTACTAGGCACTGTGCTGAGGCCTCTTCCTTCAAAAGCTAAGTGAATCCTCATGGCAAACCTGCAAGGTGGGTATTTTTACTGACACTCATAGGTTAGGAGGCTAAGGTTCAAAGAGGGAAGAGGATTTGCCTATGGTCACCCAGCAAGTAGGTGGCAGAGTAAAGATCAGAACGTCCAGCCTAGCATCTGCCTGATTGAGTAGCCCCTCTGTCCCTGCAATTGTTTCAGATGCTTCTCAAAAAAGAGTCTTTGTTCCTCAAACAAATGTGCGCTGTGGTAAAGCTGTGATCCCAAAGACCAGGCCTAGGGAAAGCTTTTGTGCAGGTTCAGTTGCTCCAAGTTCCCTCTGATACTCAGATAGACCCTCGTGGAGGAAAGCAAGTGGCCTCTGCCTTGGGTGTGTTGTATTCTCAGAAGGGGGCGTCCGGAGTTTTTGCCTCCTCGGCATCCATCCCCTCTTCTTTGGCAACACACTCCAGTTTTCCTTTGGCAGAACCACCTCAGCTCCACTCTTAGTCTGTGTTTGGGGAGAATCCTCTCCCTTTATCCCCCCCATCCACATGGCAGGGATAGTCACATGATCTGGTCTTGACCAGTTAAAGCAGTCTTTCCATCTGATCAGAGTTTAAGGCCAAGAGTCAAGTCATCTAGTGTCCACAATCCTGTCACTTTTGTGGAACTCTAAGGAAAGACAAGCTTCTCTTCTGCTGGTGGGATATAAGTCAGGCTGCTGGGTCCAGTAAGTGTGAAAGCATGTCTAATGCAGAGGGAAGCATAACCGAGAGAAGACAAAAGGCATGTTTGAGCACCTGGATCCATCTGTTCCTGAAGCCATTTGAGTTGGGTTTCTGTCTCTTGTGATGGGAAGCGTCATAACTGATACACCTGCTGCCCTGGCACTGTGCTTATGGTAGAGGCCAGGAAGACAATCACTCTAGCACAGTTTACAGCACATCTTTTCTGAAAATATCTGATTTTTCATGTATGTAGAATATTGATGTCCATACCCTCTCACCATAGGCTCAAACGCATTTTTGGTATATAACTTTGGCTTAAGGGTTGCTTCAGTTTGGAGATTACTTTTTGGTGCAAGCAACTGCTGGTTACCTTCTGAAAAGGAGGCTCTTTGAAGGATTCCCCTTAGTGGGAACAGGAAGAAAGCAAGGCAGCCCTGGGGACGGGAAGCTCTTGCATCTCTTCTCTTGTGCCAGCTCTGACCTAGTTTCATTCACAGAGTCCTCTGCCTTCTCATGGATTCTGCTCCCTCAAACCTCCACAAGCAGGTGGTCCATCAAGGCGCTGGCTCCACCACATGACACCCATTCAGCTTCAGCTCTCACTGGAAGGTCTGGAAGGCGGAATAGGATAGGCCCCCTCATCCTTTTATGACACACCTCAGGTCGCTGGCCGGTTTGGGGATTCTCAGGCCCGTTATCCATCCCGGGTCCAAACAGCTGTGCCTGGGGTCATGTGAGGGTCTGCTGTCCACCCGGTATCCAGTCACCTGTGGTTTCGTGTGACCTCACTGTGGCCCTTCAGGAAGGAGGTGCTGTCCGTGGGCCAGAGCCTGGTTGACGTCTCTGATAAAAAGGCTCTATCTGAATATATCCTGAATTGAACATACTGTGAGTCATAGTAAGACATGTTTCATGTTTGGGTTCATGCTAACAAGTCAGCTGTGTTGGAGCTTATGGACTAGATGAGGAGATGGACAATATAAAACTAACTACAGTGTGTGATAAAAGATGGGGTGCTGTCTGAGACTGGCGTGGGAGGGACCACTGGGGACTGCAGTCAAGAGAGGCTCCTTGGCGGAGAGGTTATTTGAGTTAAAGTTTGAATAATCAAAGGATGCAGATGGATAAACAGATGGAGAAAGGATATTTTTGTGGGCAGAGAAACAGCATATATGAAGGCCCCAAACTGGACATAAAACAGTGAATCCAAGAAACTAAGATAAACTTGTGACTGGAACATTCAGGGTGCGGGGGAAAGCGTTTCTGGATGTGGTCAGAGATCTCAGCAGAAGCCAGATCACACAGGGCCCTATAGGCCCTGGTACAACAATTACGTTTTATTCTATGAACACTGGGAAGCCATCCTAGGCTTTGCTGCAGGACACTGACAGGATCCAATTTATGCTTTCAAGGTCTATGACCTTGTTTTGTCCCTGAGCTTTTATTTTTCTCCTCTGTGAAATGTAGTCGAGAATCAGGCCAATTTTGAAGGACCCTGTAAAGCTTAAGTGAGAAAATGTGCTAAAATGAGATAAACCTATTTGAAAATGGCTGGGCCTTGGCAGAGCTCTGTAAAGATTTTCTTTCTTCTTTCTCTTTTTAGAAGATGAATTGTCACCTCCCTCCAAACCCCCTTCTCTCTTGACCAATCTAGACACGTTTGGTCTCATGGTTTCACGTTTCTACTGGCTTGGCTTCCACCCAGTTTTGGTTTCTGTCTGCTCCTGCCTCATTCTTTTGCTGAGAACCTTGTACATTGTACTGTTTTGGTGATTGTACTTCATGTGGCTTTTCCATTGTTGATCATTCCAAATCCTGTTTCCATTACTGCATCCCTCTCTCAGGGCTGAGTTCCTTCCCCTGGTTAGCATTTCTTTAAGTTGTCTTATATAGGCCTTATACTGATTTTGTCTGCACTGGCCCACTTTACATAGAGTTTAGCTGAATGTAAGAGAGGGTTGTTTTATTGCTAACCCAGCAGGAGGGAGGGGTCACCACGTCTGTAAGGATGTGGTTGACAGAACCTTGGAGGCAGACAGAATGGGGCCCAAATTCTAGTGTTCCTCTTTTCTGGCCATGTGGCCTTGGGCAAGTGACCTCACCAGTCTGAGTCTTGGTTTCCTCATCTACAAAATGAGCGTATACATAGGGCTGACCTCCTGGGATGCCTGTGCCTGGCACATAATAGGTGTTCAAGAGTATTAATTCATATCTCTTGACCTTTACCATGATGGTCTTTGGCCTGATTCTCAGCATGCACCTTCTCAGAACTGATGGACCTTCCTAGGAGCTTCCTTCCATGTTCCACAGACTATGGTCTTCAGGGTTAGACTTAGGTTCCAGCCCCAACTCCACTGCTTACCAACCATGTCAGTTAAACCCTTAGAGACTCACCCTCCTCATGGGCTAGTAGGAGATCTGAAGAACACCAACCTCTGATGTTATCTCAAATAGTAACTGAAGTAACATTCTGGAAGAACTCAGTATAGTGCCTGGAATACTGTGAGTGGTCTGCCAATGGTGGTTGCCATTGTACATCATTCTAACACTAGATTCTAAACTCCTTGATGGCAAGGACTGCTTTTCTTCATCTTTGTACGCCCTTGGCACTGCCAAGCACCTGGTGTACAGTGGGCCCTCCGCCAGCTTCAGGTCCTTTGGTCCCCCATAACAAAAATAGGACTTTGCCGCCAACTTGGCTGAAACACTGGCATCTTAAGATCCTACCTGTTCACACAAATGCCACTTTCTAAGATCCTAAGAGGCAGAGCAGGGCTGCAAAGTGAAAATGCCTCTGGACTTTCTGGAGCGATGAAGGTCCTGGCCACCCTTCCTGGGACAGGCAGGAGGAAACCATGACCTCAGGGGGTGCTTCTCTGAAGGGCAGGGCCTTGTCTTTTACGAACTGCTCGTATTATGTGCACGTTCTCTTCTCATTATTTTTCTGAGAACCTTTTTAGAATTTCACTGGGAGTTGAAAACACATTTTGACCAATTCCAAGGCCTTGTAACCACAAGGCCTTGTCCCTGTGACCAAACCGTGACCTTCTGGCACTGGGCACTGTTTACTGCTGGCAAAGCCCACTTTGGGTTTCACAGTAAAAAGGGTTAGAAAATTGTATGAAAGGACTCAGAAGACTCACGGACATCAAATAGTTCTTACAAAACCAATGTTGTAATTAGTTAAATATAAATGAATCAGAACCATATGGCTTTAAAGTTAAAGGAAAAAGGAGTTGGAGGAAAACATGTCCTTTGGGATTTAATCAAAAATGCTGGAAAAATTGTCAATGCTCACCAAGCTCAGACCCCATCTGGGTGCCCCTGTCCCCTCGAGCTTTTTCCTCCTTCCCCGGGTCTCCCTAGGAGGCAGGGCTGACTTCAGGGCCCTGCTCTCCTGTGGCTGGGCCTTGGTGGTGCAGGACCTGTGTGGCAGTGGTGCAGGAATCAAGCTGGAGGGCAGCTCAGGGCATGTGGGGAGCACAGAGGAGGGGTGCCCAGGCTGGCCCTTAGCAAACTGGGAACGGCTCTCCTGTGGAGATGATACGGAGTCAGCCTTGGAGGCGGAAGAGGGATTGGGGGTTGGGAGCGGAGAGGGCGCTCTGGAGGGGGCAGTAGCATGTGCTCCCGCACAGACAGGCCAAGCTTTGCACCATCATGGAACTGCTAGTCATCTGGACGGGCTGGTTCTCAACTCACACATCCCCACCTTCCCTGGCCGCCCCGTCTGAAGGCACACGGCCCCTTCCCCCATCACTTTCTATTGCATCATCTTGTTGTATTTTCCTTGTGTCACCTTTTAGAATCTGAAATGCTCCGGTTTCTTTCTTTCTCTCTGGGTCATTTACACTCCACTAGAGTGCAAGCTTATTAAGAGAAGGGATCTCATTTGTCTTGTCTGCTGTATCCCTAGCAGCTGACAGAGTATCAGATTTGGAGCGGCTGCCCAGTAAGTATTTGGGTATTGGATGAATGGAAAACGAAAGAGGGAATGACCCCGAGGTAGAAGGCATGAGGGACAGGAAAGGAAGAAAGTCAGTCTAGAGAAGTGGGCAGGAACCGGGTCCTAAAGGACTTTGTCAGTTGTGCCAAGAGGCTCCTGCAGGTAAAGGGAAGTCAACCAAGGGATTCTCATGCGGATGTGACAGCATCAGCCCTGTGGTGCCGTGGAAGCAAACAGCGAGGGAGGGAAGCTGGAAACCGGGAGAAGAGGGGCGGCACAAAGCCCATGTTTGCTTTGCTTTCCCCTCTCATCCCTCAGAGGCCTGAAATAGAGCGCCCCTTACAGAATAGGTGCTGGATAAATGCTGCAGAGTTCATCCGTGATAAATGCTCTGGCTCCACATTGCTACATACAGGCCATTATTTTCTCATTTAGAAAACGGATTTCATGGCCGACTGGAAAATCATCTTCCAGAAAAAAGAAAGAGAGATGTGTATGTCTGCTCTTTCTCCAGTGTTTTCACTGAACCAGATTCTCTTTCCGGAGGGTGGCTGCCCTTGGCAGCTCTCAGGTTACATGAAGCTGGGCCGGGCTTTCTCTGACATTTCAGCAGAGTCACGAGTGGGTGGGATGGGAAGCTCTGGGGCTGCAAAATAGGTAAGTTGCTCAACGTCCCTGGAAACCCTCTGAGGACAGAATTCAGTGATATTTGGGGGGAGGAGGTGGTATTTTAGGTGTGGAGGCATCTTTGTATTAGGCGAGACACCCATATCCCAGGCTCTCGGAGTTGTTAATAACGGTGTGTTATTGCTGGAAGCCCCAGAACAGCCCGGACTCAGCAGCGTGAGCGGGTGTCTGTGTCCTCTCTGAGAAAGCCATCTGCCTCCCAGCTCAGGTCAGCAACCTGCCCACACCACAGGGAGGGGCATGGTCACCCCTCTGCTTCTTTGCCGCAGGAGAAGCCTGTCTTCTTTTCTGTGCGGGACTGCCGTCACCGCAGCTGACTCTTACTGTGTCTGCCCCGTGCCTGCCCTTGTTCTGGTGAGATCTGAGCGGGTCATCCTGTTGGACCCTCACACCTGTAGCTCAGAGGGAGGCTCAGACAGGTGACGCTGCTCGCCCAAGGCCACCCAGGCAGGATCAATGGCGGCTTGGCCCTGTGCCTCTCAGCTGCTCTCACGTCAGGGAATGGAGTTTGCAGGAAGCCCAAGGCCGCTGTTCCCCTCCGGGCCACATAACCCCCCTGGTCTCACGGGAGCAGCTGCCTTCTCTCCTGGGCTGAAGCAGTGACATCCGTGCCAGAATGTGTAGGGGGAGGTCTGGTTCTGCAGCCAGCGGGCTTCTAACAGCACTTCGATTTCCCCACACAGACCCACCCTTCGGCCATGGTGGGGAGTCATGGTGGGGGCGAGGGTGTGCCTGCCTCCTCCACAGAAGCACAGCCGGTTCTTCCTCTCTGTTCCTGCTGCACCTGGGAGGTGGGCATATATAATCCAGGGAGGGCAAGCCAAGGGTCCCTCCAGGACCCGGGACCTTGAGTGAGCCTTTGGGGCTGGGAGGAAGCACTGCAGGTGCTCCAGGCCTGCGGCAGCAGCGGCGGGCTGGCCATCTAGTCCCATGACCTTACTAAGGCCCTGTTGCTTAACCTTCTAGCAATCTCTTGGTTCCTGGCCATTTTCCAAACCTCATCACTCCTCTCTGCCAATTCTATGAAGCCTTTCAATAAATTCCATTTGATTACCACACGGCTTGCAATCAAGAACCCTGACTAATAGACAACCGAATATTAAATGCTAAGTATGAGCCAGGCACCTTACATGTGACATCTTGTCGGATTCCAAAATGCTCCGGAGAGGAAAGCGTGTGTGCTGCTTTCCAAATGAGGACACCGGGGCTCACAGTTGCCCTAGTTGCACTGCTAGTGAGTGTTGGAAGTCAAACCCAGGTTTTCGTGATTCTGAATCCCATGCTTTCTTACTTCTCCTTTTCGTCTGTCTTGGCCTCCAGTGCCTCAGAGAGGCAGTGCTGGCGAGCCCCGGACTCCCAACATGCAACCTACATTGCAGGCCTGGGAGTTGTGGCAAAAATACTTTCAAAATCTAATTTGCTCACATCCATGAACACCTGCCAGGAAGGAATTTGAAGCGTTTGGTCTAAACATGGAAAAGCTGAGTTCACTTACCCCAGAGGGGGCACCTGCAGGAAAAGGAAAAAACTGTTTAACCCTTTCCTTGATTCAGAAAAGGAGGCCACCATAGCCTCCTTTCATCCCTCAACCCTCAGCAAGGTCTGAGCTGAGAACTCTGCAGCTGAGCTGAGGTCATCGTAGCATGTGAGGGAGGAAGAAATCCGTGGAGATTGTGAATTTTTAAAAATACTTGTGCCTTTTCTATCATCAGTTGGGGGAATATTTGAAAGAAGTTTGGAGAATCCATTTAGTGTCATGCTGCTTCCTGGGGGAAATTTTGGGATTCCTCGGATCTGAGAATTTGGGGATGTGAAGGCTTCAGAGAGACCTCACCTCCTGATCTGCTGGCCCCTATGTGGTTCCTTGAGGTTTGTATGTCCTTAAGGAGGTGAAGTGACTCCTAAGTGAATCTGCAGTTGCGGCCCCAGGGAAAAGGGCACGAGTCACGTGCCCTTCTGTCAGCTGATGTGCACAAGTCCAGGTTCAAACTGGGCACATGCATTTAGCCACTGGAAAAGGAGTTTATATTTTGTTGCTGAACTGTCCTGACCACTCTGTAATCACAGATTTGGAAGAGGCCCCACCATTTTCTGGACATGGTCACGCTTTCAGGACAGAATCTCATGTTTCTCAGGAGTCGTGATTCTTGGTTAAGGTGTAAGCAGCTGCCTTTGCTGTATACCCCAGGAGCCAGGTCTGGAGAAACAGATGCCTGAACTCTCCACGTGGCTCAGTTTTAAGAAGGTGTGGTAGGGCGGGATGAAAATGGTGCCTGTCCAGAAGCCCTGGTGACTTTGAATCATGGAGGTGGGCATAGATCCTAAAACTGTCTCTTGATATTTCTGGCCATGTGACCAAGTTCTGGGCAGTATTTGGGCCCACAGATATTTGTAAAATTACATTATTTTTAATGAACATTGAGATCTATCTAACACTGCTGTGGTAAAGAATGGTTGGAAGGAACAGAAACCTATTAAAATAGCTCAGATAAAAAGGTGATAAATTGGGGAATAATAAAAGGGATTCTCATGAAGAGAAAGTGCAGAATAAAGCCCAGCCCGGCCTGTGGTCCTGGCAACTCATCACCCCACTTCTCCCTTTGTGGTGTCTCCTGGCGTCTGTTTCTCTCCAAGAGGCAACAGAGCAGCCTCTCTGCCTTCTGGTGGTTTCTGTCTCTCCACAATTTTGGCTTGTACCAGAAGTTTGGCACCACGTCCACCTAACCCCACCTCCATATAACTCTACAAGTTCAGCATCCACCATCCAGCATGGCTGCCATCTCTGGGATTCTCTGATGTTTTTTGGAGAGTGTATCCGTTACCTATTGCCATAATAATGCTGCCTCACAATCATTAACCCTTTGGTGGCATATAGCAATAAAGTATTTTTGCATACTAGTCTGTGGGTTGCTGGGCAGTTCATTTGGACTGAGCTGAGTTGAGCTTGGCAGGACTCACGGGTGCATCGGTGGCCCACTTTGGGTTAGCCGGTAGCTTTGGGAATCTTGGATAGGCTTTCTCACGTGTCTGGACTTCACCAGGGACAAATAGGCTGACTTGGTTCTGCTCTGTGCGTCTCATCATCTAACAGACTAGCTCCGTCATGTCCTCAGGGAGAAGCAAAGAAGCAAGCAAAAGAGAGAAAGTGTGCAGTACTCAAGGCCTCCTGAGCCCCAGTCCGAGAATTTGTACACCACTGCTTCTATTGCATTCTGTCATCCCAAGGAAGTCACAAGTCTCAAGTAAGTCACAAGTTCTAGGTTCATGGGAGGGGACATAGGCTCTACCTCTGGATGGGAGAAGCTGCAATGTCCCTTGGCAAAGCATATGGCTATTGGGAAGGCTGAAGAATCGAGGCCACTTCTGCAATTACTCTTTCACAGAGAAGGCATCTGATGGGCTCTCAGCCAGATCTGTGCATTGGTTCTCTTCAGTTCAGTTGCTCGGTTCTCTGGTTTCGATGCGTGCGTATACAGAGCAGATGAGTCGTAAGAGAAATAAGGGCAATCTTTTCAGTGGCTGTTGTTGGGTCGGATTAGCTTAGAAGTGTTCAACATCCATTCACTCTTAAGACTGCTCCTATTTTGCTTTGAATAATGGTTACCACTTAGAGTGTAATGTGCGGCCTTCAGCAGCCCCAGAACAGAACGCTTACTTTTGGCCTAAGCTGATCAGTGTATGTTGTGCTCCTTACCAGAGTTACTGGTCCAGAAGGGACACATGCTTCAGATCAAAACAAATGGGGCAATCAAAGACAACCCTAAGTCTATTTCTTAACCACCATGGAAAGGCATTCGCTGTTCCCTGCTGAGTTTGGCCCTGAGAGGAACCTGAATCTACAGGTTTTGCCAGCTTCTAGCACCTGCAGATACAGGCGAGTGGAGTGCAATGCAGAGACAGAGAGACACTATATTCCAGGGTCTAAGGTGCTGAATCAAGCCTTGCCTGAACCCAGTCCTGTCCTGAACTATTTATTTACATATATTCCCTTTTAGCTTAGCCCAGTCTAGGTTGGGTTTTCTGTTATTTTCTACCTCAAAGGTCTTGACTGGTGTCCTGACCAATATAGAGAAAATGACAGACATGTCAACTACATGCGTATAGACTCATCCATATTTTGAAGATGGAGCCATCACTTGTTCCAGAGCTGGTACTGTGCACTGCAGGAATAAAGTTGAGGTATGTGGAGCTTTGGATTGTATTATATAATTGTTAAGGCCTATTTTGAAAATATATCCCCATTATTGAAGCTTTTCTTGATACAGGGTGAAAAAAAAAAGCCCCAAAAAGCCAAACAAAAAATCCCCTGAATCGCACCCCTCAGGAGTTCCCTATCTTTGGGCCCATCCACCTCACCTATAAGGAGAGAGCTGGATGAAAAGCGAGCTGAGTTATTTACTGTTGTGACACTCAGCTCCTCCCTCCCTGGCTCTGCTTACAAGAACAATAGGTTCTATTTAGTAGGAATCTTATCTACTACCCTCGGCTAAGTGCCTTACATGCAATATCCCTTCACTGCACTTCTCAAAATGCACAACTGAATGTTTTTAAACGTTTTATTTTGCTATAACTTCAACTTAGAGAAAAAGTTGCAAGAACAAGATAAAGTATTCTTACATATCATTTACCATGATTCACCAGTTATTTACCTGTTGTCCCATTTGCTTCATCATTCATTCACTCATTCATTCTCTTCTCTGTCCACATGTAATGATGCCCCTTAACCCTATTTCAATATGTCTTGCCTAAAAATAAAAACCTTCTCTTTCATAACAATATGAGGATCAAAATCAGGAAAATTAATATTAATGCAATTTTGTTAGTAATTCACAGACCACATTAAAATGTATTAGTTGACCCAATAATCTAGTCTTTTTTTTTTCTCTCTTTTTTTTTTAATATAATTTATTTTATTATGATTAATTTACAATTACATGTGCAATATTACGATTATTAAACTACCCCTTCATCAGGTCCCCCCCACCAACCCCATTACAGTCACTGTCCATCAGCGTAGTGAGATGCTATAGAATCACTACTTGTGTTCTCTGAGTTGTAC
>JAVSCE010012758.1:0-44788 GCA_032199065.1 Smutsia gigantea | reverse complement strand
GGATCCCTAGGAATGAAAGAATATTAAGAGAACTGTGTGACCAATCCAAAAGGAACAATATTCGCATTATAGGAGTACCATGGGAAGAAGAGAGAGAAAAATGGACAGAAAGTGTCTTTGAAGAAATAATTGCTGAAAACGTTCCCTCACTGGGGAAGGAAATAGTCTCACAGTCCACGGAAGCCCACAGATCTCCCAACACAAGGGACCCAAGGAAGACAACACCAAGACACATAAAAATTAAAATGGCACAGATCAAAGATAAAGACAGGGTATTAAAGGCAGCTAGAGAGAGAAAAAAGATCACCTACAAAGGAAAACCCATCAGACTATCATCAGACTTCTCAACAGAAACATTACAGGCCAGAAGAGAATGGCATGATATATTTAACGTAATGAAACAGAAGGGCCTTGAACCAAGAATATTGTATCCAGCACAATTATCATTTAAATATGATGGAGGGATTAAACAATTTCCAGACAAGAGAAAGTTAAGAGAGTTTGCCTCTCATAAACCACCACTACAGGATATCCTAAACAGACTGCTGTAGAGGGAAGCATTCCTAAGGCTAAAAAGCAGTCACCAGAGAAAATAAAATCATAGCAAAGAAAGCAGACCATCCAAATACTAACTAAAGGCAAAGAATAAAACACCTAGTATATAAATAATGGAGGAGGAAGAATAAGAAGGGAGAGAAATAAAGAAACATCAGACGGTGTTCACAATAACTTAACAAGAAAGTTAAGTTAGATTGTTAGATAGTTAAGAAGTAACCCTTGAACCTTTCGTAACCACGAATCTAAAGCCAGCAATGGCAATAAGTACATATCTATCAATAATCACCCTAAATGTAAATGGACTGAATGCACCAATCAAAAGACACAGAGTAACAGAATGGATAAAAAAGCAAGACCCATCTATATGCTGCCTACAAGAAACTCACCTCAAATCAAAGATATACACAGACTAAAAGTGAAGGGATGGAAAAAGATATTTCATGCAAACAACAAAGAGAAAAAAGCAGGTGTTGCAGTACTTGTATCAGACAAAATAGACTTCAAAACGAAGAAAGTAGCAAGAGACAAAGAAGGACATTACATAATGATAAAGGGGTCAGTCCAACAGGAAGATATAACCATTATAAATATATATGCACCCAACACAGGAGCGGCAGCATATGTGAAACAAATACTAACAGATTTAAAGGAGGAAATAGACAGCAATGCATTCATTTTAGGAGACTTCAACACACCACTCACATCAAAGGACAGATAAACCAGACAGAGAATAAGTAAAGACACAGAGGCACTGAACAACACACTAGAACAGATGGACCTAACAGACATCTACAGAACTCTGTACCCAAAGGCAACAGGATACACATTCTTCTCAAGTGCACATAGAACATTTTTCAGAATAGACCACATGCTAAGCCACAGAAAGTACCTCAGTAAATTCAAAAATATTGAAATCCCACCAAGCAACTTCTCAGATCACCAAGGTATAAAACTAGAAATAAATTTTAGAAAGAAATCAAAAAGGCTCACAAATACATGGAGACTTAACAACATTCTCCTAATTAATCAATGGGTTAACGAGCAAATCAAAACAGAAATCAAAGAATATATGGAGACTAATGACAACAACAACACAAAGCCACAACTTCTGTGGGACGCAGCAAAGGCAGTTCTAAGAGGAAAGTATATTGCAATCCAGGCCTATTTAAAGAAGGAAGAACATTCCCAAATGAATAGTCTAAAGACACAATTACTGAAATTGGAAAAAGAAGAACAAATGAGGCCCAAAGTCACCAGAAGGAGGGACATAATAAAGATCAGAGAAGAAATAAATAAAATTGAGAAGAATAAAAAAATAGAAAAAAATCAATAAAACCAAGGGCTGGTTCTTTGAAAAAATAAACAAAATAGATAAACCCCTAGCCAGACTTATTAAGAGACAAAGAGAATCTACACATATAAACAGAACAAGAAATGAGAAAGGAAAAATAATGACAGACCCCACAGAAATACAAAGAATTATAAGAGAATATTATGAGAATCTATATGCTAACAAGTTGGAAAACCTAGAAGAAATGGACAACTTCTTAGAAAAATACAACCTTCTAAGATTGACCAAGCAAGAAACAGAAAACCTAAACAGACCAATAACCAGCAACGAAATTGAAGCGGTAATCAAAAAACTACCCAAGAACAAAACCCCCGGACCAGATGGATTCACCTCTGAATTCTACCAGACATATAGAGAAGAAATAACACCCATTCTCCTTAAGGTTTTTCAAAAAATAGAAGAGGAGGGAATACTTCCAAACTCATTCTATGAAGCCAGCATCACTCTAATACCAAAACCGGGCAAAGACCGCACCAAAAAAGAAAATTACAGACCAATATCCCTGATGAACGTAGATGCAAAAATACTCAACAAAAGATTAGCAAACCGAATTCAAAAATACATCAAGAGGATCATACACCATGACCAAGTGGGATCCATCCCAGGGATACAAGGATGGTACAACATTCGAAAATCCATCAACATCATCCACCACATCAACAAAAAGAAGAACAAAAACCACTTGATCATCTCCATAGATGCTGAAAAAGCATTTGACAAAATTCAGCATCCATTCCTGATTAAAACTCTCAACAAAATGGGTATAGACAGCAAGTACCTCAACATCATAAAGGCCATATATGACAAACCCACAGCTAACATCATACTTAACGGCGAGAAGCTGAAAGCTTTTCATCTAAGATCGGGAACAAGACAGGGATGCCCACTCTCTCCACTGTTATTCAACATAGTACTGAAGGTCCTAGCCATGGCAATCAGACAAAACAAAGACATACAAGGCATCCAGATTGGTAAAGAAGAAGTCAAATTGTCACTATTTGCAGATGACATGATACTGTACATAAAAAACCCTAAAGACTCCTCTCCAAAACTACTAGAACTAATATCTGAATTCAGCAAAGTTGCAGGATACAAAATTAACACACAGAAATCTGTTGCTTTCCTATACACTAATGATGAACTAACAGAAAGAGAAATCAGAAAAACAATTCCATTCACAATTGCATCAAAAAGAATAAAATACCTAGGAATAAACCTAATGAAGGAAGTGAAAGACCTGTACTCTGAAAACTACAAGGCACTCCTAAAAGAAATTAAAGAGGACACTAACAAATGGAAATGCATCCCATGCTCTTGGCTAGGAAGAATAAATATGGTCAAAATGGCTATACTACCTAAAGCAATCTACAGATTCAACGCAATCCCCATCAAACTACCAACAGCTTTCTTCAATGAACTGAAACAAATAATTCTAAAATTCATATGGAACCACAAAAGATCCCGAATAGACAAATCAATCCTGAGAAGGAGGAATAAAACATGGGGAATTACGCTCCCTGACTTCAAGCTCTACTACAAAGCCACAGTAATCAAGACAATTTGATATTGGCACAAAAACAGACCCACAGACCAGTGGAACAGAATAGAAAATCCAAACATTAACCCAAACATATACAGTCAATTAATATTTGATAAAGGAGCCTTGGATATGCAATGGGGAGATGACAGCCTCTTCAGCAGCTGGTGTTGGAAAAACTGGACAGCTGCATGTAAGAGAATGAAACTGGAGTACTGTCTAGCCCCATACACAAAGGTAAACTCAAGGTGGATCAAAGACCTGAATGTAAGTCATGAAACCATAAAACTCTTAGAAAAAAACATGGGCAAAAATCTCTTAGACATAAACATGAGTGAGTTCTTCATGAACATATCTCCCCGGGCAAGGGAAACAAAAGCAAAAATGAACAAGTGGGACTATATCAAGCTGAAAAGCTTCTGTACAGCAAAGGACACCATCAGTAGAACAAAAAGACATCCTACAGTATGGGAGAATATATTCATAAATGACGTATCTGATAAAGGGTTGACATCCAAAATATATAAAGAACTCATGCACCTCAACAAACAAAAAGCAAATAATCCAATTAAGAAATGGGCAGAGGACATGAATAGACACTTCTCCAAAGAAGAAATTCAGATGGCCAACAGGCACATGAAAAGATGCTCCACATCGCTAATCATCAGAGAAATGCAGATTAAAACCACAAGGAGATATCACCTCACACCAGTGAGGATGGCCAACATCCAAAACACAAACAACAAGAAATGTTGGCGAGGATGTGGAGAAAAGGGAACCCTCCTACACTGCTGGTGGGACTGCAAATTAGTTCAACCATTGTGGAAAGCAGTATGGAGGTTCCTCAAAAAACTCAAAATAGAAATACCATTTGACCCAGGAATTCCACTCCTAGGAATTTACCCTAAGAATGCAGCAGCCCAGTTTGAAAAAGACAGATGCACCCCTATGTTTATCGCAGCACTATTTACAATAGCCAAGAAATGGAAGCAACCTAAGTGTCCATCAGTAGATGAATGGATAAAGAAGATGTGGTACATATACAGAATGGAATATTATACAGCCATAAGAAGAAAACAAATCCTACCATTTGCAACAACATGGATGGAGCTAGAGGGTATTATGCTCAGTGAAATAAGCCAAGCCGAAAAAGACAAGTATCAAATGATTTCACACATATGTGGAGTAGAAGAACAAAGAAAACAACTGAAGGAACAAAACAGCAGCAGACTCACAGAACCCAAAAATGGACTAATAGTTACCAAAGGAAAGGGACTGGGGAAGATGGGTGGGAAGGGAGGGATAAGGGGGGAAAAGGGGCATTATGATTAGCAGATGTAATGTTGGGGGGGCATGGGGAGGGCTGTACAACTCAGAGAAGACAAGTAGTGATTCTGTAGCATCTCACTACGCTGATGGACAGTGACTGTAATGGGGTTGGTGGGGGGGACCTGATGAAAGGGGTAGTTTAATAACCATAATATTGCACATGTAATTGTAGATTAATGATACCAAAATAAATTATTAAAAAAATATATTAAGGAAGGCAGTGATACCACACATCAAGTAAGGGCTACTGAGAGAGATTTAAAGGGTAGATAATGAGTTTGATTGTACCAGTGTCTTAGATGTCTGTATGCCATCAGGGTGGGATGTCCATAGGAAGCTGGCAATAGCAGAGGTACCTTCCACATCTTCTCCTACCCCTGTTCCGCAGACTAAGTGTCATCTGTTTTTCTTCCCTGAACCAAACACATACTTTCCTGCCTCCATCCCCTTTGCTCATCCTATTCCCTCTATATGGTGTGCCTTCCACTTACCGTCACTCTTATCCAAAAATTCCAAGGTCCAAGTCAAATTATATTTTCTCTATTAAGCCATACCTGGTTTGACCTAATCTCTCCCTTCTCTTTTTGACCTAATCCCAAATCTTTCTCTGACTCTCTTTAGTGTATTTTATATTTTGAATTTCAGTTATTTATGTTATGGAGAAAAAGCAGAAGAGAGGAAAAAAGAAAGAAAGGACAGATGGTACAAATACATAACAGACAGAGAGGTGGAAAATATAAACCCAACTACAGCAATAATCACTTTAAATGTAAATGGTCTATACATACCAATTAAAAAACTGAGTTTGTCAGGTTGGAATATAAAAGCAATATCTAACATATATATTGCTACAAGAAAGCCCTTTGAATATAAGAAGATAAATAGGTTAAAGGTAAGGATGGGGAAATATATACCATGTTAACACTAATCAAAATAATGTTGGATGAAAAGATGCTCCACATCACTAATCATCAGGAAAATGCAAATTAAAACTACAGTGAGATATCACCTCACACCAGTTAGGATGGCCACTAGCCAGAAGACAAGAAATAACAAATGCTGGTAAGGGTGTTGATAAAAACTTGTATCAGATTATATAAAGAAATCTCAAAAGTTAAAAAAGAAAAGAAAACCATACATAAAACTATTGCAAAGGAAGAACTAAAATTGTTATTTCAATAAAAATAGATGTATTGTTCAATAAATGTTATTGGGATAATAGGGTAATCATTTGGAAAAAGTAAAGGTGGATTCCTTGCTGGCTCATTTCTTTTATCTAATGCAGATAGATCAAAGGGTCAGAGGTAAACAACTAGAGCACCAAAACCATTATAATGTAAATATTAGGAAAAAGCAATTGGTTTTTTTTTCTTTTAGGATCTTGAAGCAGGTAAGGCCAAGGCCAAAAATACAGAAACCACAGTAGAAAAGATTATGAATTTGATTAAATAAAAATGTTCTGCATGGCAAAAGAGTTCCTATCCATAATTGTATGGATCCTACAATCAGTCCTATAATCTCAGGTATCTTATCATCAATTGGAAAATCCAGAACAATCAACAAAACAGGGAAAGAATACTTATCAATTTGCATTTACCTGAGCAGCAAAATTTAAAAGTTGGTTAATATCAAGTTCTAGTGCAGTAGTAGGAAATTTAGAACATTGAGAGCTGCTTGTGTGAATGTAAGTTAATATGCTTATAGGGCAACTTAGAAATGTCCAGTAAAATTGAATGTGTATATAGTCTATAATCCAGTTCCATTCCTAGGACTATATCACAACAATAACCCTGCAAAGGATACATAAAATAACATATTCAAGGATTATTCACTCCAGCAAAAAACTGGGAAAGATCTTATATGATAAATACAGGCTGGAATGTGCATATAGTATATGCAGATAAAAAGAATGAACTAGTTCACCGTATCTTGTGTTGTTTCATCTCATCTATAAAAGCAGAATAGAATTTTAAAACACAATGTTTAGCAAGAGGAAAGTAGAAGAAACAGAACAAGGCATATAACCACTATTGTCCTGAAGTGTACAACACAAAATAATATAATTTATTGATCATGGATACATATATGAGGCAATAAATGAGTGAAAAGGAGATTCAAAGACATTCCCTTAATAAATGAGTAGATGCCTATAGGAGGGGTGGCAAAGAAAATAGGGTTGGGGATCGGAAAAGAGGAAGTAAGAAAAAAGGAGGCATGGACCAATTATTTGGTGTGCCACAGACTGAGAAATTGAGTTGATTATAGCAGTTGAACAAAAGAAGAACATCTTTGTTTTACTTTAAAAAATGCATTTTTAAAAAGAAAAAATATTGCATAAAATTAAAAATAAACAGGTTTTTTTTTTGCTAGGCAAAGGATATACATAGGCAATTCACAGACAAAACGCAAACATCTAATAAGCATGTGAAGTTATTATCATCAGCCTCAAATAAGGAAAACTCTAAAGACAAATTCTATATATACATATATTGCCCATCACATTGGAAAAAAATTTTAAAGAATAATATCCACTGCTATGAAGGGCATGATGAAAAATAGACCCTGACATGTGGTTGAAAATAGTGTATATGTTGATATGTTTATAGAGCATATCATCAATGATGAAGACTTTTTGGAGGGTAATACAGATGTATCTATCAAAATGTAAAATGTACTTTCTCTTTAATCCAAAGTTCCATTTCTAAGAATCCACCCTCCAAAATGGTCATGTAAGTGCACAAATAAATGCATAGAATGAGAGAGTATAAATCATTACTAACAGAGATTGGAACTAACCTAAATATCTATCAGCCTGAGGGGGGTTATATAAATTATAATACAAATGTCCTATGCAGATGTTTAAAAAGTGAAGTCATTCTATACATCAGATATAAAAAGATGTTTATAATGAATTGCAAAAGAAAATGTAAGTAGCAGTATATATTGTTAAACAAAATCTAATGGCAAATATACAATATAATTTTTAATGCATGTACCTATATATTTATAAAATATAAAGTCTGGAAGGATACAGACCAAACAGTTACTATGGATTACTTTGAGGGATGGGTGTGTAGTTCATCCCTACACAATTGGTATGTAGGGGTCATAAATTTACTTTTAACTCCATGGACTTTAGTATTATTTGAATTTGTTACAACAGGCATACATTACTTTGGTAATTTTTGAAACACCTTTTAAAAATGAGTAATCCTACCATTGTGGAAAGCAATATGGAGGTTCCTCATAAAACTAAAAATAGAAATACCATTTGACCCGGGAATCCCACTCCTTGGAATTTACCCAAAGAATACAACTTCTCAGTTTCAAAAAGACATATGCACCACTATGTTTATCGCAGCACTTTTTACAATAGCCAAGATATGGAAGCAACCTGAGTGTCCATCATTAGATGAATGGATAAAGAAAATGTGGTACATATACACAATGGAATACTATTCAGCCATAAGAAAGAAACAAATCCTTCCATTTGCAACAACATGAATGGAGCTGGAGGATATTATGCTCAGTGAAATAAGCCAGGTGGAGAAAGACAAGTGCCAAATGATCTCCCTCATTTGTGGAGTATAACAATGAAGCAAAACTGAAGGAACAAAATAGCAGCAGACTCAAGAGACTCCAAGAAGGAACTAGTGGTTACCAAAGGGGAGGGGTGTGGGAGGGCGGGTGGGGAGGGTGGGAGAAGGGGATTGAGGGATATTATGTTTAGTACACATTGTGTGGGGGGTCACGGGGAAAACAGTGTAGCACAGAGAGGGCAAATAGTGAATCTGTGGCATCTTACTACACTGAAGGACAGTGACCGCATTGGGGTATGGGTGGGGACTTGATAATATGGGTAAATGTAGTCACCACATTGTTTTTTCATGTGAAACCTTCATAAGAGTGTATGTCAATAATACCTTAATAAAAAAATTTTTTTTAATGAGTAATCCTATATTTCCAGTGAAGTGAAAAGATAAGAAACAAGCTTTTGGAGGGAGGTAAGTTATGGGAACCCCATCTGAAACATCAAATAGACTGGAATATATGAACAAATACATATTCTCAAGGTGTTGGTATAACAGGTGGGTGTCAGGCCAACTCAGCAAATTGAAGTAGAAGATAATAAAGGCAATAATTGCCCTACTATAACCATCTACTGAGCTTTTTATGCACTAACATTTGGCTAAAGGCTTTACAGGTTATCTCTGATGAGGAAACAGATGCTCAGAGATTTCAAGTAACTCACCCCAGGTCACACTGAAACCCAGGTTAATAACAGAGAGGTGATTTCACTGCAATCCCATGTGGAGGGGCAATCCTAGAGACGTGCATAGAAAGGTACAGGGGCTCTGGAGGAGCCAAGCCTGGGGATGCAAGAGTGCACACCAAGCCAGGAGATGTTCTGAAGGAGAGGCCAGGGGTGTGGTCTTGAAGGATGAATGGGACTTATGTAGGTGAAGTCAGAGGCATGGCCAAGGCCCAGAAGTAGGGAACAAGGTGGAGGGTGTCCGAGAGCCTCCAGTGCCTCAGGATGTTAGAGAAAGTGCGGAGGATGGAATGGCAGGTGGGGCTGGACAGACTGGCAGGAGCTGCACCATGAACGGACTTTCATGCCAGGTTGAAGCATTTGGATTTTACTCTAGAAATAATGGGAAGCCATGAGAAGGATTTGAGTGTAGAACTGTCCTGCTTAGATTTGCATTTTGGGTGGGTTCCTGATGGCAGTATGGAGGGTGAATTTAAGGGGAGGAAGCCAAGAGGCAGGGAGGTCAGTTCTGCAAGTGCAATAGGCCGGGCGAAGGAAAGCAGAGCTAGTACAGGTGGGAAGGCAGAAACAGTTCCAAATTACGGGGTAGAAGGTAAAATGGGTGGATGTTGATGATGGGTTGGCGATGGGAGTAGAGGGAATGAAAAGTTGATAGCCAGGGCAGTTGAATGCCAGTGGTGCAGCTTAATGCCCTCAAGGAACACCAAAGGAAAAAGCAGGGTGAAGAGGGGAGAGAATAAGGAGGCCAGCTTGGGGTAGTCAGAGTTGGAGATTTCTGGGAGGCATCCTAGCAAAGAGGTCCAGCTCTTCAGCTCCAAACCCAGAGAGCCAGCTGCCCTCTAGGCCACTCCGTGGGAAGGCTCCTCGACAGCTCTTGTTCAACTTGTTCTTAACACGTCACTACTACTGCTACCGTCCCTACCGCAATTCTCCACTGAGGAAAGTAGCACCTGCTGGGCTCCCAGCCAGAAACCTGGGAGTTCTCTTCCAGCCTAGCACACTGAATAAATCGCCAAGTCCTATGAAGTCTACCATGCAAATGGCTTTCCTAAATTTGTTCTTTTGTCTGCATTCCCTCTGCCACTGCCTTCCCTTCTCTCAGCTGACCTTGCAATAGCCTTCTAAATCTCTTCCTGCACAGATCTTCACCCTGCTCTGCTATCTTCAGAACTGTCCTTAACGTGACATTTCTAAAATGTAAACTGTAGGTGTTTTCCCTACTAGAAAAATGCAAATCTGATGGTTTCCCATCACTAGGTGGCCAAGCCCAGCCTCCCCAGCATCATAGAGAAGGCCACTCCTGCCCTGGCCCTGCTCACCTACAGGCCATTCTTCATCCTTCTCCTGTCCACCAGCCCCTTGCATTTTATGTCCCAACAATACCAAGCTGCCTAAAGTGTGCTCTTGCTCACAAGGCCTCCTCAGGCCTCCATGCCTGCAGACGTACAGTGCCTGCTACCTGGAATAGCGCCGTCTCAGGTAGGGCTCTCTGGGAAACACACTCTTACACTCTGAGATTGTATGCAAAGTGCTCTCAAGTGTGCTCTTGGGAACACCTGTTGGGTGTGAGTGAAGCTGTATTTAGCAGAGAGAGAAGCTGACATAAAATGCAATTGCAGCAGGGGCCCCTGGCTATCCTTTAAGCTGGGATAGCCCTTCCTGGCCATCCCTGGACTGGGACTCTGTGACCCCACCCCAAGCAGGCCTTGCCTGCACACTGTCCTGGGGAGGATGCACAACCTTAAACAAAGCAGCTTTCTTCCTCCAAGGGCAGTTCCTGAGTAGGGACTCAGCTGGGAGCCAACGCGCCTGCCGCTGGGGAAATGAGCGCTCCTGTCCAGTGCAGGGGGAGGTTTGTGAAGGGCAGGGGTCTTGGCAGCACACCACAGAATTCCCTGGAAGTACCTTCGCAGACCTCGCAAAGCCCTGTGAGTCTTCAAAGCCCAGCTCAGATTTGACCTGCTCCCTCCCTCCAACACTCTTTCTGAGTTAAGCCTTCCTTCCTCGCATGACTTCTATTCCCGGTCAGGAAATTGACATTATTTACCTGCCTGGCTCCCTGCAACCCCTCCCCAGGAGACAGCGAGTAGAACTTGCACCTATATTTCAGAACCTAAAACAGGGTATGACACAAATGGGATTGACTAAGGAAAGAGACAGCTGCAAGATTATAAAAGGGGAAGAAAAGGGGAAGGGCTGGAGTTTAAATGGCAGGAAGGAGGCAGGTAGCAGAGTGGCTCTCTTTTCAGGGCCCTGGGCCCCCTCTCTCTCTCTCTCTCTCTCTCTCTCTCTCTCTCTCTCTCTCTCTCTCTCTCTCTCTCTCTCTCTCTCTCTCTCTCTCTCTCTCTCTCATGCTGTGTGGCTGATGGAACTGGAAGGCAGAGGTAAAACTGAGAGGCAAGCAGAGGAAATTAACAGCTTCATCCATCCCTGAGGCTGTCACTCAGATTCCTACAGAAAGGACACAAAAACAAGCACACCTCTGTACCCACATGCGGCAGCCACAGAAGCAAGCAAGCATCCTCAGGGACAGAACACACACACACACACACACACACACACACATACAAAACACACACACGGACACAGGCATGACACAAATGAAATGGACACAGACAGGAACAAATTGATCTGAAAATTATAGACCACTAACATATGTAAATGAAACACCTATGAATTCTAGTCTCTATTTATCCCTAGTCAGCATTCAACCCTCATTCACCTTCCAGAAACCTCTGACAAGAACGGAATTGTGCACTGCATGTCCCACCACATCTCTTTCAGCTGTAGTCCCCAGCCTGGGTCTCTTTTCCAGTTTCCAAGCTCTCCATCCAAACCAGAAGGGGAAAAGTGAGCACTTGCTGATTGCGGCCAGCAGGGGGCAGTGTTCAACAAGCAATGATCACACCGGCTGACGGAAACCTGCTTACGGAAGGGAACGCGGGAGGACCAGTAAGAGTCACACAGCCGAGATCTGATCGCATCCCCGACCCAGGTCTCCTTCCCATTCTGCTCCTTCAGCCCCTCTTTTCTCCTCAGCTGCAGTGCCTCCATCTTCAGTTTAGCAAATTTCATACTAGCGCTTCCCAACTTCCCAGAGGAGACTGAAATACGGGATCTCTCCTTCTGGTGTCCCCAGAGCCTCTTGTCCCCTCCTGCTTTATCTTGGTTCCCAAGGTGGTCAGTACTCCTAAGTTTTCAGCTGGACTCCTGAAGGGCGCTCGGGAACCCACATGGGAGCCACCTGTCCAGGGATGCACGCATCCCCACTGGCGCTGGTGGCGGACCCGTCTGGTGATGTGAGGTCTGGATGTCAGGCCCCCTCCACTGCCCTGGCCTGACACCTTGAACAGTGCACAAGAGTACGGGTCAGCCCTGCCCCTTACAGCCCCTGAGGCAGCATGTAGTGAGCATTTATTGTGAACATGACCAGGATGGTCTCACTTAATCCTCATAACCGTCCTTTGAGGCAGGCCTTATGATTCTCCCCATTTTACGGATAAGCAAGTTGAGACTCGGGGACGGCATGTGGCACATCACGGCACAAAGATAAAGGGGAAGGTGGATCTGGGACCCAGGTGCTCTGCTGCCAGGTGTGGGCTTTCTTAGCACAACGTTGCTGCTGCCACACTGCCTCCCTTCCCTGCTCCCTCTCTGCTTTCTTCCTTCTTCTCCCCCAGAACTAGCATCTGAGGTCTGTGACCCTCCGGGTTAGCATCTTCTTTCAGCCCACAATCCTCACCCAGTCAGATTTCAGGAGCTCAGGGAAGGAGAAAGAAAGCAAGAAAGAGACAGAAAGATGAAGGAAATGGGTGGAGTAAGACGGGGAAGAAGAGCCAGCGAAGAGGGCAGGCACTGCTCTGAGGGTGGAGGCGAAGGAAGGTGGCGAGATGAGGGGCAGGAGTCCCCGTGCGCAGGCTGGCAAGGGGCACAAGCCAGGCTTCCATTGTGTGGGCACAAAGAGGCCATGTGTGTGTGTGTGTGTGTGTGTGTGTGTGTGTGTGTGTGTGTGTGTAGGGGAAGGAGGGGGGTTAAGAGTTTGCCCCTCCTTTCAAAGCTCTGGGGCCCTGCTGTCTGCTCTGCCACGGGGGGGTGCGGTTTGCTGAGAACGAGGGCAGAGGGGAGCAATCAGGACAGACAGGGCTGGAGGGTCAGGGCCTGCGGGACTAGGGGTGGAAGGAGGCCGGCAGCTGGAAGGGGCCTGGCTGTGGATGGGAAGAGGCGGAGGAGGAAGGGAGGGCTGAGGTGCCAGCCCCTCGAGCCTGGTGCCTCGAAGCACCGCTCCCCCACCCCACTGGCCCTCTGACTGGGTTTTTGGAGGATGTGATATGAGGACCCCAAATGCATCTTCTAACATTCCCTTCCTCCCTCCCTCCCCCTGCGTGCTAGCCCTAAGCTCTCACTTGCTTCTCAGCCCTCATCCTGGGGACTTCAATCTCCCTGACAGGCTCCTCTCCCGGGGGGCCTGGTTCCCTGCCCCCCCCTTCCTCCAGCTCCCCATCTCCTTCCCTGGTCCTGTGGAGCAGAGAGGCAGCCGAGGCCAATTGATTATCTGAAGAAATTCAGAGAGTGAGGTAGAACGGCTGCAGCTGCCCGCTCTCGCCACCCCCAGGCCCTGAGGGATTCCTGAAGGGAGGGCACAGTAACCCTTTCTGCTTTCCAGTCGGGGCAAAGTGACAAGAGAGGCAGGGGGCTCAGAGGGCTGTGGCACAAAGCACTCAGGGCCATGAACGGAAGACGTAAGATCCAGCCCAGTCCTCCACCACGGGCGAGACCCATCCCCTTTGTGGACAGCAGCTCACCTTTAAAACAAAGGCGCTGGATTCAATGACTTTAAGCCTCTCTTCCAACTCTTGCCCCTTCCAGCCCTCAGATTCTCCCTGGTCTCTGTCCAGCCCTCCCTCTTACCAGGCTGTGGGCTGAGCATATTTCCTCTATCTCAGCTGGGAAAGGGAAAATGTCAGCTCTTGCCTGTATGGGAGTCCACCCGAGTCTAACTCAAACCCTTTAACTGCCAAAGTCAGTCTTTGCTCAACAGAGACTGAAGGACACCTCAGCATCTCCCTTGCACTGCCTGCCTCCCGCCTTGTCCGATGACCATTAGTTTGGAAGGAATCTATGAATTTACCTTCCCAGCGTTCCCTGTAGGAAGGAAGCCCTGCATCACATGTCTGCCTGTGGTTCTCCAGCCTGTCTCTTTGGGCTCTGCCTCGAGGCAGATGCTTCCTTGCTGAGCAGCTCCAGGTCTTTCAAAGTCTTTCTTAGAGTTAAAATCTATTTCCTGTGACTTCCGCCTACTGGTCCTGGTTATGCCTCCTTGGGCCACAGAGAATGTCCGTTTTTGTTGTTTCTTATAATGTTTGAAGATGGGCATCATATTGCCCCTAAATCTGCTCTTGTAAAGACACATTTCCTCAGTTTTCCAACTATTCCTTCTGTGAGCAGTCTCCAGACCTTTTGCCTTCTTGGTCATAAAACTCTGAATATGCTCTAGTTTATCAATGTCCTTGTTAAATTTTGGGTCCATAGAGTGCATCTGTCAGGCAGGTCATTCGGGGAGACAAAGAGGCATTGGCAGATTAGGACATAGTGAGCCTGTCCCCGAACTCACTGGGTGATCTTGGGCAAGGCCCTCCCCCTCTGGGCTTTAGTTTCCTCCTCTATAAACTGATGTTAGGGTCCCTTCCAAGATTGCTTTCATATTCCTTTAGAAATCCTATTTATCCCCTTCCCTATTCCTCTCTTAGCTGCAGATCCTCCATCATCTTCTCCCCAGTATTCTAAGACTGGGGAACACAAAATGGAAAACCCTGAGATTGCAAGGAATTTTGATCCAGGTTACAGACAGTAACGGAAAGCAATGTTTCATGCGATGGCTTTTCCCAACAGTGGGGACCCTCAGGCATACATTTCACGGGTTCCGGTGAGACACTCAGTTCTTTCCCAGGCCCACAGAGCACAGGAGCAGAAGGGTGGTCAGATGGGTCAGAAAGAGTTGCTCCATGAGGGCCGAGAGAGAGGGACGTGGGACTTCAGGGGGGAGCTCTGGGGCCTGTGTGTATGCCCTGCCCTGTGCCCCTTTACTCTGTGGCCCTGTCTTTCTGTCTTCATTTACACACAAAACTGAGCTCTCATGACCCCATCAGTAGGGTCTTCAAAGCCTAGGATCCTCGAATGCCCCGCCTTACCATAACCTGCAGGCCAGCTTCCCAACCCAGCTGAATGATTCACAGCCATACCTGGTGCTAGAACGAGGTCACTTTAATTTTCTTTTCGTATGAAATAAGAACTGCAACAGGAGGGAACCACACATGGACATGGGACACAGACTCCTAGGGCCTGTACTTGGGGGTATTAGGAAGAAGTGAGGGTCATGGGGAAGGGCAGGACAGAGAAGAGAGAGGCGGGCCTGGGAGGGATTGTCTGGGTGTGGAAAGAGCTGAGGAAGGATCCAGGAGCCCTGGAGCTGGGGGAGGAGCTTGCGCAGAGGACCAGGGTGTCAGGACAGATGGGTCTGAGGAAGGGACACGGATGTGGTGAGCAAAGGGGATCCCCGCACACACCTGGAGTTGCAAAAGGAGTAGCAACTGGGGAGGAAGCAAAAGAGACCTGGCGAGGGCTGCCAGGAGGACCCCCACCCAAAGTGCACAACTCGGCAATAAATAGTAATATTTATAAATAAATAAGTAAATAAATAGATGAATAAATAAATAAATATGCAAATAAATAATATCCTTGTAGAACTAGGAGTTTGGTGTAAGGGAGAAGAAGCAAGCACGGGAAGTGCAGTGAGCTCATGTCTCCTACACAGGTCCTAGGGCCCTTCGCTCTACTGCCCACCTGGGCTGCTGTCAGCAGGTGGGCTCAGCAGCAGGTGGGGCACAGAGGGCCTGGACCAGTCGGTGCGGGGGAGGGAGTGTCTTCCCTTGCTGAAGGCAGCCTAAGGAAGGAGAAAAAAATGTAATAAACAGGCCCTGGGGCCAGGAGAGCTGAGCATTCCCAGAGGGCAATGAAAGGACATTTCCCCCACCCCTGCACCTGGGCAAGGAAATGGTGCGGGTTTTGCACACTTCATGCTGGGCTGGGATGGAGGAAGCAGATGTGAGATCTGGCCCACCCATTACCTGGGCCTTCTGCAAATTCTCTGGGCTGGGTTTGGCGCCATCATCCCCAACCCCAGGATCTGTTTCCCTTTCTCTAGCTGCACACAGAGAGGAAGAAAATTGGGCAGGTAGGGGTAGGAGGGGGCAGGGAGGGGCCCAAATAGCTCAGAGAGGGTAAGGCACTCGCTACCAAGTAAGAACCGAGGTCTGTATGTGCTAAGCCTCAGGAACAAGACAGAGAAAACCGGAAGTGTTTCCATAATTCCCAGCTACAAAGATTCCCCTGCCAGGATCTCTCCCCCCAAGCCCGCCCCTCCCTCCCTCCCTCCCTCCCTCCCAAGGGCCAGCCCGGCGGGCGCAGCGCCAGCAGGGGTCTCTGGGGAAGAAGCCCACCCACTCTACGCCCAGCTTCTCTTCTCCCCTTCCTGCTCTGACGCCCGTCCCAACTGCGGACAAGAGAGGCTGGAACGGGGTGGAAAGAGGATGGGAGAGGCTCAGCGTCTGGGGTCTCTGAACTTTCGGACACAGGGGTAGAAGAGGCAGCAGGCCATGAGAGAGCTCAGGGAGGCGCCCAGTGCGGGCGGCTCAGTAAATCCAGCAAGCGCTGCGCACCGACCACCCCGGCAAGCTTGCTAAGCAGCCGTGCCTAACCAACAACTGCAGAGGGTACCCTCAGGGTGCCCAGGTCAGAAAAATAAAGTCGCCTTCACGGCCAGCCGGTGGGACTCCAGGCCTAGGTAGGGGCGCAGGGAGGAGACGGCCGGTCTAAGCTGGAAGCGGGGAGAAGGGACGGCAGGAGCCCCGGAGGGCGGGGCGAACCCCGGCGGAGGCCGGCCGCTCAGACGTCCAGCACGTGGTTCAGGTAGGAGATGTAGCAGATGGCCAGGCGCAGGATCTCTATCTTGGAGAGCTTCTTGTCGGGGGGCAGCGTGGGCAGCAGCTTGCGCAGCTCGGCGAAGGCCAGGTTGAAGGCCTCCACGCGGATTCGCTCCCGCGTGGCGTGGGCCGTGCGGTACTTGGCGGTGGCGCGGCGCCGGCGCCGCCGCTCTTCCCGGCTCAGGTGCTGCAGGTCCTTCCGGCCGGGCTCTCCCGGCTCAAGTCCCCGCGCCTGGCCCGCTCCGGGGCCCCCAGGCCCAGCCCCATCAGGGCCTGCCCCGCCCCCGCAGTCGCTGAAGCCTGACTCGGTCTCAGAGTGGCTGGGAGGCAGGTCCAGCTCCATGGTGTCTGAGTTGAGCATCATGATGGGAGCCCCCTGCCCGGTCGGATCAGGATCCCCTCCCCACCCCTCCCTCCGGGAGCCTGCAAGCTGGTTGTGGGAGGGGCAGGAAGGGCCTGGGGTACTGGGGGCTGCCACTGAGCTCCGGAGGTCAGCGCCACCTCAAGGTTCCATGGTCAGGGTTCCAGTCTGGAGCCTGGAAGAGAAAAGGGGAAATTGAATGGGGCAGAGGGAGGAAGGAGGGGGGAAGGTTTGAGATGAGCTGGAGGAGGGAGGTACTGTAAGTATGGGGGAAGAACAGCAGAAACGGGGAGGGGTGGGGGACGTGGGGCAGAAAAGACAGGCAGGTGGACCCTGTAAAGAAGTTGGAGGAAAGATGGTACAAGGAGAAGAGAAGAGAATCCCGAAAGTGCACAACAGGAAAGGAGAAGGAGACTTGATGAGGTCACAGGACAGGATAAAACCAAGCAAGAGGATCAAAGACCTAAAACTATACAGGCTCCTAGAAGAAAACACGGGGAAAGCATCACGTCATTGGACTTGGCAACGATTTCTTGGATGTGATGCCAAAAGCACAGGCAACAAAAGCAAAAATGGACAAATGGGACACATCAAATTAAAAACTTTTGTGCGTCAAAGGACACAATCCGCAGAGTTGAAAAGGCAATCTTACAGAATGGGAGGAAATATATGCAAATCATGGATCTGATAAGGAGTATCCAGAATATTATCAAGAACTCCCTCAACAGCAAAAAAATCAAAACTCAATTAAAAAATGGTCAAAGGACCTGAACAGACATTTCTCCAAAGATGGTCAACACATAGGAAAAGATGCTCAGCATCACGGATCATCAGAGAGATGCAAGTCAAAACCACAGTGAGATAGCACTTCACACCCAACAGGCTGGCTAAGCCACTAAAACGGTACAGCTGCTTCAGAAAATTGAAGAGAGGTTCCTCAAAAAATTAAGAATAGGACTACCATATTATCCAGCAATCTCCCTTCTGGATATATATCCAAAAGAACTGAAATCAAGATCCCAAAGAGATCACTGCATTCTCATGTTCACTGCAGCACTATTCACAACAGCCAAGACGTGGAAACACCCAATGTCCATTGAATGATAAAGGGATAAAGAATATATGGCATATACATACAAGGGAATACTATTCAGCCTTAAAAAGTACGAAAATCCTATCACATGCTACAACACAGATGACCCTTGAGGACGTTATATGAAGTGAAATAAGAGAGGCACAAAAAGACAAATATTGTATGAATCCATTTATATAAGGTATCTAAGTATTCATCTTCAAAGACACAGAAAGTAGAATGGTGGTAACCAGCGTCTGGGAGAAGGGGGGAAGGGGAAATGTTCAAAGGGTAGAGAGTTTCAGATTTACAAGATGAAAAAGTTCTGGAGATGTGTTTCACAACAATGTGAATATACTTAAACATGATTGAAATGTATACTTAAAATGGTAAATTTTAGGTTATATGTTTTTTACCACAATAAACAAAAGTTTTAATAATTAAAAAGGAAAAACCTGAGCAAGACTAGAGGAACAGCTCCAAGAGAGTTTGGCTGTGACTCTAAGCCCTTCCCAGTTGTGCGTGGAGAACAGCAAGCCCTGGTCCTGCAATCCCTCCCTCCCGGGGCCCCTCTCCACCCTTGCTGCTTTTGGTGGGGAGGGTTGGGGGTGGAGGCAGGGATAAACACGCAGATTGCCCATTGTAGAGTGGACTGGGACATATGGAGCTTGGCACAGCTGCCCCAGCTCAGTCCCTCCCAGCCCCCCAGCCCCCGGATCCCACCACCCCATTCGCTAGAGGCAGGGGAAGGGATCTCCCGTCCACGATCCCCCAGTTCAGGACTAGCACCTTCCTCTAGCTCTGTCCTCAATACACTCAGCCCTTGCCATTCCCTGGCCCTTTGGGCAGCTCTGCAAGGAATACTGGGGAAAGGAAATGTAATCAGCTTTCCACTCACTCCACTCCCCAGCATGGTCCGAGGGAGGCTCAGACGTGGCCTTCACTGGAGGGTGTGGACAGCTTCTTGGGGACACCATTATGGGGCTTGACGAAGGTGTTCTTGTCCCGGGAGCCAGAGGAGGCTAAGGCAAGGCGGCAGGAATATGCCCGGGAGAGGCTGGGGATAGTGCCTTGCTCTGGGGGAGGGTTAGGGGGACAGCAGACCCGCTCACTGTGAGCTCAGCTGGACTCACAGTCAAAGACGGAAGCACCGAGGCCCCTCCACAGTTCCCATCACGCCTTCCTTGCCAGCCCAGGTTCTCCTGCCTGGTGGGCCCCCTCACAGGGAGCAGGAGCCCCCTGGCCTTGCCCCAGCCCACTGCACAGAAGACAGATTCAACTGTAGTCAACAGTTTCTAAGCTCTGAGGGTTCGGGGGTACAAGGTCATCAGCCTCTGACCACACGTACTCACATAACCATAACACAAAACATAAGGTGGTCAGTGCTGAAATTTAGAACACACTCCATATTGCAGTGTCCAGAGGAACAAGAGGGGATGGCAGTAGTGTGGGAGGCCCCTAAATCCCAAGTACATGTTTGGTGCCCCGACTCCCAACCCCTATGCTTCAGGAGTTCAGCCGTGGGGATTCCCCGTTGCCCAGTCCCCAGTTCCTTCGCCCCTGATCACTTTGCCACGCTGTCCCTTCCCCTCTATGTGCTCCCAGGCTGACCCCAGTCCTCCCCAGCTCCGATCCTGGCAGCTGCTTCTATTTACCCATTGAGTCCTCACCCCCAAATCCACTTCTGGTCTCAAAGTTCCAGGTTCCAAGGATCAGGGCAAGCAGCAATTCCAAGCATCTGGGATAGGACTTCTGCCCACTTCTGCGATCTCCAGCCCAGGTGAGAAGAGATAGGCACAAGGAGTCAAAGGGGAGATGTGGGAAGAGGAAGGTGCAAGACGGAGACACACAGTGCCTGAGAGAAAAACTAAAGGGAGGCTCTTGGAAGGAACGTGAGCCCGAGAGTGGGAGACACACGCCCACCCCTCCCTAGCCCACGGTCCGCCTTTACCTAGGAGAACCCCGTGAGGGCATCCGAGCTGGCGGGACGGGGACAGCGTTGACAGCGCCAGTCTCCTCTGGCTGCTCAGAGCTCATCCGTCTGCAAAGTTAGTGACCAGCTTTCTAGGGCTCTCGGGGACAGCGTGGCATGGCCGCACAGGCTCCAGGGCAGATGAGAGGGGTGCACATGGTGGGGCTATAGGGCCCAGATAGAGGGGGTGGTCTTGGTCAGGTACTGGGGCCACTTGCACTCACGCACATACACATACACACACACACACACACACACACACACACACTCACAGACACATACACACCTGAGCTGGCCCAGCCCTATGTATATATATGGAGATACACATACACACCCCCAGCTCTCCATTGGCTGACCAAGCCCCCCCTCATCAATATTAAACAGCCAAGCCAAGCAGCCATTGGCAGAGGGATCTGGGATCCCCCCCACTGGAGCTGGGGTGGGGGCTGGCCCTGGAGGGGGCGGGGAGTGGGGGGAGAAGGGACATCTGTTCTCCATGCATATTTCATAAGCAAGAAATGGAGAGCTAGGGAAGGGGTGGGGCTGGGGCGAGAGCCAGGGCAGGATCCCAGATGAACCCTTCCGTCTCTCACAGCAGAGGCAGCAGGGACAGCGGCCCCCAGCAAGCCAGGTTTAAGTGCCATGGTCCTATTCTGAGTCCCAGTGTGACTTGGACAGGCTTTTCCCCTGGGAAGAGGGCTCCAAAGTGCTAACGACGAAATTTAGGGAAGTGCAAGTGGACAGTGTTAAAATGCAGAAGAGGACCCTAGAGTCCCTGCCCTCACCAAACTCTCATCTTTCATAAAGCTGGTACCCACAAGGCCCTCTGGCAGGCTACCTGTTCAGGCCCCTGCCCTTGTCACCCTGGGGCTCAATCGCCCACATCCTATCACCCCAGCCAGCCCCAGTCCTCTCACCTACCTGGTCACCAGGGGAGGAGTGGGGTCGGATTCCTGACACACACCCCACAAGGAGTTTTTCTAGGCTGGGCAGCCCATCCAGACCTGCTGGGAATTAGGGGCCTTAGGAGGAAGAAGTAAGGGCTGGGGAGTGGGGAGAAGTGCTGGGAGAGGAGGAACGAGCGCTGGAAGGACACCGGGGAGGAGGGCAGAGCAGCCCGGGCCGGCTTTGAGGATGCTGGGGCATCAGATGAGCAGTAAGAAAGCAAGATACAAAATTACATGCAAATGGCACTGATTAAGTTAATGTCAATAGCTTAGCTGCCTCCAACCTGCGTGTGCGTGTTCGTGCATGTGTGTGCATGTGTGTACGCGCGCACGCATGTGTTGCAGGGTGGCAGGAGCTGGGACCAAGGGAAGTTAAGGGGGGCAGTGGGCTGGGTTTCAGTATCTGAAGTTCTCTTCCCAACTCAGCTGTTGAATGCTTCCTTGAACTCTGCAAGTATCCAGAACAAACCATGGCTGAAAGGGTCCAGAGAGTGTGTTACGGTAAACAAAGCCCTGTCTGAGTGTGACCGTGGACAAGTAACTTAATCTCTGGAGCCTCAACCGCCTTTTTCTGTAAAATGGGTTAATTACAGCTGCTTCTTAGGTTGCCATGAGATTGAGATACTGCATGTAAGGGGCCTAGGCCTCAGTAGGAGCGCACCCCACCTTCAGGTTGCTGGAGACATCTGCCATTTCCCTGGCGCTGATCAACCTTTTCTGGGCTGTCTCCAGGGTGAGGCACTCCCTAAGGGGAGTCCTATAATTCCTCCCCAAGCTCCTCCACCCCAACCCCAGCCCCAGGTCTGGGAGGTGCCAACTCCCACCTGGGCAGGCCCAGACAGGTGCCCAGGCGCCAGCAGATGGGCTGAGCTGGAGGGGAAGGCAGGCTTGAAGAGGGGGGCTGGGGGGGGCAGGGGATCAGGTGGCATCTGAGTTCTTGCATCATCATTGCCATGGTACTGATTAAAAACCAATCTCCACCTAATGAGCCCCCGGCAACAACAATTCTACTCCCCCACCCTCCTGCCCTCTACCCCATCCAAGAAATTGGGAGACCTGGAGACTCAGGAGAGAGTGCCATGGGGAAGAGGAGAGACAGAGGCGAATGGGAAACAGAGAGGAAGCAGAGGAAATGAAGGGGGAGACATGGGGAGATACTGAGACCCAGAGAGAGAAAAAAGATGCAAAAACAGTATCATTGGGTAACAGGCAGGGGGAAGACAGAGTGAGGAGGAAAGACACCATCACTGGGAGAAAGAGATACTGGGGAGTCAGAGATTGAAAATAAGAGGAGGAGAGCAGAACTGCCAGATTGCCAAGGCTTTTGTGGAAGACTCTGAGATGCAAGCTATGGGGGACAGGGTTGTGGGGAGGGACTTGAAAGAGGACACTCTTAAGGAGACACAGACCTGGGGGAAATACGGAGGTGGAGAAACATAGATGTTCCGGGATGGACAGATAGGATGGTGGGAAAGAGTCCCGAGGGCTGGAGGCAGGGTGTGCACACACAGACTTGCAGGAGGCAGAGGCAGACAGTAGTGAGGAGACAGAAAAATAAGAGGTAGGAAGCAAGTTGGGGAGACAGGATAAACAGAACTACAGAAATGAGGGGCTGTGACTGAAACAGGGAGGCCTGAACCCCAAAGACTGAAATGTTGAGGAAAAGAATAGTAGACCCTAGAAAGACCCCAGAAGCAGAAGGGAACCATGGTGGAGTGTGGGTGCGGAAAGGAGAGAGGAACAAAATGCCTGTGCCCGGCCTCCCTCCTGTTAGGCTGTTGAGTTCAGATTCTTTGGTCCAGCAACCTCCATCCCTGAAGCACCCAGCCCAGGCTGTCTCCAGCACCAGCTGAGGTCGATGGTCGAGGGAGTGAGGGAGTGCTGGGGACCACCTCCTCCTCCTCTGCCTCTGTCATCCCTGGGTCCTGGACTCTGGGAGCCCCAGCCCCAGCCTTCCCTCAGGGATGGTTTTTGCTTTCCAGAGGAGCAGGGCTGAAAAGAACCTCAACGTGGATAGAGAGGAGCTAAAATCATGAAGTGGTGCAAAGAACTACTAATTTTATGGCACTTGGGGCCGGTAGACCTGGGTCCAAGACCTGGTGACCTTGGACAAGTCATTAATCTTGACTGAGAATCTATTTTGTCACCTGTGAAATGGGGATAATCTTGCCTTTCCCCACAGGGCTCTTGCCATACAATGCATGGCAAAGTGCTGGGTAAACTGTGAAGGGCTCACCCCAAACTCCTGCACTGTACACAATCATTTGAAGGTGGAGAGCCATTTCCTACACACATGTATGTGAGGTGCTATGATTGAGGGTGGCTGAGGAGAGCTCTGAGGTCAGCTCTGGGCACCAGCAGCCCCAGCTTAAGGCTCCAAGGCGGGAGGAGAACCCAGGGAGTGGGTGAAGGTCCCCGCTGTGAGGAGGGCAGGAGGATGGGGGCAGGAGGATGGCTCAATGGCCTATTGTTATTCTGCATTTTATAGGCATTCACTTTTCCACAGTCACTCCCTATCTCTTTTTATCTCCGCACAGCCTTCGAGGTAGATTGCTGGGGGTGGGGGTTGGAGTGCAGGGAAAACACAGGGTCTGGGACCTAGTCCTTGAGGGTGGGGGAGGGCCTGGAGGAAGCAGTGGGTTTGGCAGGAGAGGGGGTGACATATGTGGGGAGCCCTAGGGACCCAACCAGGCAAACGGCTGGCAGGGAGAGCAGACGGTGTTAACCCTTGCTATGCCATACTGCCTGACCCTTCCCCAGGAGTGGGCCCAGGCTTGGGGAACTATCTGGTAAGAGCCTGCCAGTGTTCTGGGTCACAGAGCGAGGCAGGCAGGAGCCTGGGCAGAAGCAGTTGTGCTTTTGGGGACACGCAGCACAGCTGGGGTCTTCCTCCATCTCTGATGTTCTCTATTCATCTGCTTCCACCCGGTCTCTGTCAGTCTGTCTTTTCTCTGTCTCCACCTCTCCATGCCTCTAGAAGGTGACAGGAGGTCTCCACTCCGACCAACGATACAATCTGTCACTCTCTCTGCTGCCAGCCAGGCTAGAAGCCCCCCTTTTCCACCCGGCCCCCACCCCCTCTCCCCCGTGGCCCCCAGGCTCAGCGCCTTTGTCTCCTAAGGCAGCACCTCCTTTCTTCCTTCCTCTCCACGCACCTCTCCTGAGCTCAGAGCCCAGCTCCAATCTCATTACGGCCCCGACCACTGCACCCCCAGCCTCTCCTCCCTCCCCCTTCCATCTGTCTTCCCTGCAGCTCTCCTCTTTGTGTCCCCCCATCTGTCACCAGCAGCTCGGGGCCCACTCCCCTCCCGGCCGGCCATGGCTGCCCGGCCTTTCCCCTCAGGCTCAGGTCCCACAGGCCGGGCTTCCCTACACCCTGGGTTCCCTTCACTGTTTCCATTTTTCCAGGTACCCTCTTTCATCTCAGTTGTCCCTTCTCTCCATCCCATTTCCCTAACTCCTCCTCAGCCGGGGCGGAGAGGGCCAGGGACTCCAGGGCCCTAGCCCCCAGCCCGCCTGAGCCAGAGGCTGGAAACATTTGCTCACACTTGCATCATCTCCCCAGGCCTCCGGAGGTGCCCCCTGCGCCCCTGCTCCAAGTTTCCCTTGCCTGGGGACAGGGGCTACAGCTGCCCTTCTCCATGACAGGAGAGCCCCTCCACCTCTGAGTGTGGATTCAGGAAGGATTAGGAATCTGACCTGAGGCCCATTCGGACCCTGCCCTCCCAAGGGTCTCTGCTTCCCAAGCTTGACTTCAGCAATTCCCAGCCGGCTTTTCCTGACGATGGGATGCCGAGTTACAGGGTCTCTCTTCTGTCCCCCACATTCCCATTGGCCCTGGACTAGAGGACAGTCAGTGCCTCTCAGGTCTCCCTCTCCAGAGGGATCACACTCCCCATCACCCCTACCCTGAGGAGTAAGATGAAAGGGGGAGGAAGCAGGCTATACAGCGCCAGGGTGGAGGCCTCAGAGAGCAGCTCAGGTCCAGCTCCACACTGTACAGAGAACACCGGGGCCCAGAGACACATGCCCTCTCCTAAGTCACTCAGTGTATTCATGGCACACCAGAAAGCCTGGTCTTCATCTCTTCCCACATTGCGAAGGCCCTCCTTCCTGTCCCGGCCCTAAGCAAGCCCTCCAGCCTCTGCACTTGGGTAGAACCTGTTTATAGCACTGATTTTGCATAGAGCATATGCTACCCTGCCTGCTTATTTATCTCGTGTCATGTCCCATCCTGCCATTTAGACTCTGGATCCTAAGTCTCTAAGGGAAAGCATCGTATCTCAAACCCTTTACGATGCCGGGACCGAGAGCCATACCCACAGCCAGGCTCAATAAATGTTTGTATTGCCGCTGTTGCTGCCGGTGCACATATAAGAGATGTTCTAGCCTCGGCCCAATTTGCTGTGTGACCTTGGGCAAGCCACTCTCTCCTCTGGGCTACTGTTTCCCCATCTAAGAGACCACGTCGTAACTCTGAGGGTTTTATTATATGGTCCTTCAAAGAAACAAAATAAGGTGGGACCTTGGTACCGGACACCAGAGCCTGGATGAAAATATTTAGTCTCAGGATGTCTTTGGGAGCGGTGACCTAGCTGTGAGAGACAGAAAAGGCGAACCGTTCACTCAGAGCAGCTGGGGAAGAGACTGCGGCTAACAGGAAAGCCTTCCGTGCTGAGGGACAGGTGCCACAACAGGTAGCCAGACCGGGTCCTGGGGTGGACGATCAGGTATCCAACTTCCCACATGGGTGGGGGGCAGAGAAGGGGCGGGGAGAGGCAGGGGTGAGAGCAGCCTGGAGCAGAGGAGGGCGGGGCCGAGGAGTTAGTTACAATCTGCGGCCCTAACAGGCTGCTGGTCGGTCCCATGTGGTCTCCAGGCACCAGAGGTCCTTGGTGGGGAGCCAGACCATGGTCTTGGGCAGGAGCGCCAGTGAGTCACCTGGGGTCTGTGCACTTCCATGGACACTGGCCTCTCCAATAACCATGGAGAGTCCAGTTTTGAGGTCTGTATTTGGGGCTCAGTGGGGAGGTGAGGTAGGGGTAGCATGGAAGGCAGAAACAAGCTGGTAGTGGGGCTTCTTCCCGAGGCAGAGACTGGAGTACATCTGCCCACCCCATCCCCTTGATTCTGCTTCCCTGCTCATCCCCCTCACTGGTACCCAGCCACTTCCCTGCCTCCTGAAGCTGCCAGCAGGATGAGGGAGCTCACTGCTCAGTCCGCTGGGAGACCTGTTGGCCGAGGGAGGCGTGGAGTCGGCCCAGTCGATGGTGGCAGCTGTGCTTGGCTCCCGCCAGCACAGCACACGCTCCTCCAGCTCAAACTGGGAGGCATGCAGTGGGGGGAAGCAGCAGGATATATTTCCATGCCCCAGAACCCCAAACAGGCCCCCTGAGGGAACTTGAGAGAAATGTGGAGAAAAATCACCTCCTCTCAGCAGGACTTGAATAGGTAAATAGCCCAATGAGGACTAAGAGGGGCGCTTGGGACTGTGAAAATGGCCAGCTCTGTTCCATCGCCGCTGTCGCCGGGCACATCGGGAACAGCCTCTTGGCCAGCAGTGAGGGGAGAAGGCAGGCTGCAGGTGCCATGCCTGCCGGTTCGCTCCCCCCTCAACTGACTCAGCCACCCCCCCACACACACACCCCTTAGCAGTGCTAGCCTCCAGAATCTATTGGTGTCTCCAAAGAGGCAAGGTGGTTTTTCTACAAGAGCCCCAAACCACTCTTGGTTTGGTCTACAAAATGCCCACCGTCAGCAGGAAGCCCAAACTTCTTAGCAGGCCACCCAAGGGCTTTCGTGACCTGGCCCCAGCCTCATCGCCTGCCGATCTTCATGGCTCGGGCATGCTGAGGAGCTGTCATTCCCAGACCTGGCCCGGGCCTCGCCGTGGCTCTGCACTTGCATGCCCAGGGAACTCTCAGTGAATCCCAACGCCTCTCCCCCCGTGCGGCCTTTCTCACACCAGCCCCACTGCCCAGAACCCCTGTGTGCTAGCACAGCACCTGGGTGTACTGTAGTGACCCCACTTATCACACTGCAGGTCGCGACTGTATACGCTGCGATCACAGCTTAGAGGGAGGGTATCTGTTTCTCCTCTCTCCCCAGCTGGGAGCCACGCAAGGGTCAGGGCTGTACTCCTCCATCTCCAAACCCTAGCCAGTGTCTCAGAGCAAGGGAAGTCTGTCCAATACAAAGTGGGAAGAAACTGTGTGAACGTTGTTCTTACAGGAGGGAAACCATGGCTCCAAGGCTCGACAAGGAGTACTTCTTTCAGTACCTCAACTGTCTCTAACAGAGCCTCACGCCTTGGGCCCACTGGGGACCCAGAAGAGAGCACAGGAGGCATGACATCATGACTTTCAGCCTGGCGTCACTGAACAAGGGGTCTGGGGACGAGTCCAGGTAATGGTACGTATGGTTCCAGTGGGAGTCTGTTTTAATGAAATTCACTATTTATATATTTACACACACACACACACACACACACACACACACAAAAGGAAAAAAAGACAACAAAAATAGATATTACAGCTTAATAAAAATTACAACTGAGCACTGTGGGCTACAGCGCCCACCAGGACACCCACCCTGATGTGCCATCTAAGGGCCTGGAGGTGGGACAGCGGCCTCAGCCCAAAGGTGGCCCCTGTCCTGCTTCTCAGGGCTTATAGTTAGGTTCTGGCGTCCAACCCTGCATTTCCTTCTTCCTGGTCAGGAAGGTGGCTGGGTCCAGGTGGTGCAGGTGGGGAGCAGAGGAAGGTACAGGGTGAGACGTAAAGAGAAGAAGAGGGATTCTGAAGGAGGTAAGTTAGGGTAGGTGGCCAGGAGTCAAACAGGAGCAAGAGGCCTCTACTTGTCATCCCCAAATCTGGCAGGGGTGAGAAAGAAGAAATGGGGAAGGGGAGTTGGGGAGGGGAAGGGACTTGTTTCTCTCTCGCTGTCTTTTTTTGGCCAGTTCCGCTTCTTTATGTTAATCCCAGTCTGAGCCAGGCCCAGAGAGGTTCCAGTGACAAACGAGTGGTGTATGTCCAGTGGAATAAATGACCTAAGAAGTGAACTGCAGAGCTGTCAGGATAAGCTGGGGTCCACTTCAGTAAGACACCGACCCCGGCTCCCGGGGAGCAATGAAAAGGACGCCGGCTTTGGCATTGATGCCGTAGGTGACGATGAGAGAGAAGACAAGGACACCGAAGCCCACCGTCAGGGTGATGAGCTGCAGCGGGTGGGCAGGGAGAAGAAAGGTGCTCTCAGAACTCGGGCAGTTTTGGATTGTTGCTTGGGGCTGGGGACTGGGACGCCGGCCTTCCGCAGCCAGCAGCAAGCACCGAGTACTGAAGAGCCAGAGGCAACATCTCCCCAACTGGAGACTTAGTCTCCCCGTTTGACAAAAGTAAAGTATCTTTGTTCTTGCTTCTAATCTGTGTTACTTAGATTTTAAGCATCTTGAAGTTAGGACCCATGACTCTGATTCTCTCTTGGCAATTACATTACTGACTGACTCATGACAGGGGTTCAATAAATATGAGACCGACACATCCCTGCTACACAAGGTGGGAATGCCTGGTGGAAGCAGAGCTGACGAAGGGTACCTAGGACGCAGCGGGTAAGGAGTGTCTCCCCGGACCCCCACAGGAACCCAAATCCAGAACAAACACCATCTCCAACTACCAGGGAAGACAAGCTCCCTACTGGGGCGTGCTGGCTGGCAACGGACACACGGGCAGTTTTTTGTAGCAAATTTGGGGCAAATGGGAGATGGAAGGGGGGCATAAGACAAGGGGCAACAGAATGAGATGAATTAGAATTAGATCTCAACCATCTCCCCTCTCCCCAGCTCACCTCAAGCTCTTTGCTGGCTATCAGAAATATGCGGGCACGGATGTCTTTCCAGCGGCTCTCAGTCCATGTAGAGTATTCAGTGGAGCTCCACTGCCTCAGTTCGAAGGCAGGGGACAAGGCCCTGGCCAGTCGAGCCGTGGAACGCACGCAGCGGGGCAGCCGGTCCGTCTTGTTGGAATCCAAAGGGCCCTGAACCCACACGTACTCATACAGCTGCACAGGAAGACGGACCACAGCATGCGCTGAGGGGGCCCTCTCGTGCCCTCCCTCTACCTTTTACCTGGCTTGTGACCACCCAGGCTACTGCCTCCTCAACACTCAAGCAAAGGGCTGTGTCCCAATCCCTTGGGTCCACCTGGGCCTAGGAGGTCCCCCGGGGCACCTCCACACCCACTACCACTCACATCCTTGTTTTCACTGGGGACTTTACTTGGATCCTGGCACTGCTCTCGGGTGAGGTCCATCACCTTGCCAGTAAGATTTGCCAAAGCATACTGGACCACATAAGTGGTGTTGGTGGGGCTGGAGACAGCGATGTAGTGCTGGAGAGGCCCATCACCTAGGTGGAGCCCACAGGGGAGGGGAGGATTTGGTGCGGAGAAGGTGGGGTGCAGATGGGCAGAGACAGGAAGAGCCCAAGGTGGGCAGGAGCCACACACAAGAAGGTCAAGAGAAAGACATCCAACAAGTGTCAGGAGAAAGGAAGGAAAAGGGAGAAAAAGCAGAGAGGAAAAAGGGAAAAAAGGACTGGTTAAACCCAAATGGTGACTCCTTCTTGGCCTTCCCTTGGCGAAGGGTCCCATCCCCACCAGGCACTTACCCAAGTAGGCCCGCAGGTCCTGCCTGAGGATAGACTGGAACCAGGAGTTGTTGGCTCTAACCAGAAAGCCGTAGAGCAAGCGTGTGACCTACGATGGGCAGTGAGAAGCAAGAACCCTGTGATGTGGGGCCCAGGGGAAGGCCTGTCAGTGGAGATTCAGTCCTCGGGTAGGGATCGGCCTGGCCAGACCCTGGGGCTGAGGAGACAGAGGCCGGCTTACAAGAATGCAGATAAGGTCCCCCACACAGCCCCAGACCTCTCTGGGGCGCAGGTATCCTCGCTGGCACATACAGGCAGGCTGAATTCCAAGGTCTGGGAGGCCAGACAAGGGACGTAAGGACGGGCAGCCTGCTGTGTGCACAGGGACAGGGGAGCCAGGGCCCATCTGCTCTTACCGTTTGGGGATCGGCCCGAATGGTGTCCCTGAAGTTGAGTCCCCCTGCAAGCTGGTAAAGGGCGCGTCCCAGCACCGTGGCCACATCTGCCAGGGCCTGTGGTTGTGAGAAGGGGGCTGAGCGGGCCCTCCCTTCTAACCTCAAACACTGACATTCTAACCATCTTCACTGTGTGTCCCAGGCCCCGCCCAGCCCAGGGCAGGGCTACCTTGGCGGTGTCTGTCACAAAGTTCAGGTCCTCTTCGGGGCTCTGCCATTCGGGGTAGCTCACATTAATGTTCTCAGCGGTGTCGTAAATGCTCTGGTAATAGCTGCCGGGAAAGCTGCACTCAGCCAGGGCCCTGCCCCTTTCCTCCCTCAATGTCCCTTATGCAGATGCTTGGTTTCTCTTTTCATCATTTGGGGGAAGGGAGAGAGAAAATTAGGATCCACACTGAAGGTGTGGAAGATGGGGAGATAGGAGGGAGAGTGGGAGTGTTTGTTAAATACAAAGACTTTCCTGACAGACAAGGTCAAAAAGGCCAATGGATCCTCTCCTTCCCAGGAGATCTTTAAACCTAAGAGCCCCTCTACGTCTTCTGGACTAGAGATATAGGAGGATGGCTAGGATGACTTTCAGAGAACTCCGCCAGACATTAACAGAGCAATTGTACGACTGTCCCAGTGAACATTTGCACTAAGCGGGGCTGAGAGTGGAGAGGGATTAACAGATGTGCTCACAGATACACATACCACACTGGTCAGACCACCCCGGCGCTCCCTGGGGAGCCCTTAGGGACAGATCTCAGAAGAGTGGCTAAGAGGAGAATGTGCCCAGCCTTTCCATCAATAATCTGCCCCATGTAGAATCAAGTCAGCTCCATATAATCAAGCCCAAACATGTTCAAAGGAATCATCCCGGAGCTCGAAGTGCTGAGGACAGACATGGAGAAGAGCGCTAACTCTGTGTACAGAATGGTTACTGCCCCTAGTAAATGAGAAGACGCTGCCTGGCTGGGGTCAGAGAGCCAGAGAGGAAGCATTTTTACTCAGAAACTCATGTTTGCCTATTACAGGAGGGACGGGCAGGCCAGTGGCTTAGCAATTCAGCCTGAGTAAGAAATTCCTTGTTAGCACAGGGCTCAGTCTATGGGGCAATTTAGGGGTCCTGTGGACCTGGAGAGAAGTGACCAACAGGGTCTCACCCCTGATCTCTGGAGCCCCCTCTGCTGCAGGAGACTTTTACCCGCACACTGAACCACATGCACTTACACCACATGGCCCGAACGCGTCATGTTTCAGAGTACAAGGACTGTCTGTGGTACCCTCAGGTGGGCCCCAGACAGGGGCAGCTAGTTCTGTCAAGAATCGTCATCACTCTGGCCTCTTGTCTGAGATGATGCCCTCTGCTGGCAGCCCTGGGGAGCTCAGGCCGCGGGAGAGCTCAGGAGAGGTGGAACCACCATGAGGACAATCGTGCTGAGAGGGCTAAGGGTGGGGACTGCTTTCTGAGATGAACATCAAGTCAGATGAGGGGCCAGGTTAGCGTGAATAGGCCACTGAGCAGAGAACACAGACTGCCCTGAGGTTTTGGAGAGGGTGGTATGCAGAGTGGGGAGTGATGATATCTGCCTTGACACAGAGGTCTGGATGCATTTCTCTCAGTGGGTCCCAGACTGCAGGTTAGAGTCCCTTCGAGAAGGAAGAGGATACAGGGAAGGTGAGTCTTACAGGTTACGGAAGACAGTGGAGTGGTCAGCAAGAACAACGCCAGAGATGTTTCGAGCTCGAAGAAAGCGCTGTAGAGAAGATGGTGGCAGGGGCTGGGACTGATTCAGCCTCTGGAGGACTACAGCAGGGACACCAGTGCCGCTCCTCTCCAGCGTGGTCAGCAGCGCCTCCACCTGGGGGATGAGGGAGGTGAGCTCGGGGCAGGCTGGGGAGCAGCTGCTGAGATGCTCTCCACTTCAGGTCTTCAGCTTAGGGAGTTGTCCTAAGCCCTCCTAGACCCCAAATGCCTCAAGCCTGTTGGGACCAAGACTCTCTGGATTTCCTGCAGCTCCCATTATCCTTTTTAAAGTGGGAAATTAGGGCACAAAGAGGAAGAAACCTGTTTTTTTTTGAATATTCACAAGTAAACCCCACTGTCTTCAGGACAGTCTTATCCTCAGTAGATGCTTTACTTATTATGTGTTGTACAGAATTGGGTGGGTAAGTAATAGTATGAACCATGCTGGATGCCCCAGAGGGTATTCCACCCAGCAACCCCTATAGAGGTACAGAGCAGGGATGACACTGAAGCTGGAGTGGCACGAAGAGGCTCTCATGGAAAAAACAGCAAAAGCTGGGTCTTGAAGGGAGGGAGAGCCTTGAACAAGTAGTGAGGAAAGCACAGAATAATTTGGGTAGGGAGGCTGACGGGGCCAGGCATCGGGCAGGGAGCCCGGGCAACTGGATCCATGGGCAGCAGGGAGAGAAGGGGGCCAGTTGTGGCCCTGTCCTTAAGGGGCACTGATCGCCTGCCCAGAGAGGATGATCAGAGAACTCCCTCCCTCAGTGATAAGAGCTAAGCCCATGATTCTCCTTAGGGAGCTGTGAGAGCCGAGGTGCTCCTCCTTTAGCCAGCACCTAACCTGAGGTCCTATCCCACAGACCCTGGGGGCCAGTGGGGTAGGCCAGGGCGGGTCGCAGGGTGGGTCACAGAGTGGAGGGTAGGGGGTGCTGGTGGTGCATAGTCTCAGTTGTTGAAATAGGAAATGAGGAGGGGGATGCTCGGATTTACCTGGCTCCGTACAGACTCATTTTTCTGAGACATGGGGTCCGTGTGCATCCAAAGCTCTAGTGAATTTCTTAAGGCCACCTGGGGGGTGAAGAGGCAACACTTATAAGCAGTCTGCTGTTCTGACCCAAGCCTGAGAGAAAGGAATGGGCTCAGAAGAGAAGTCAAGGGAAAAGGTGGTGTGCCTGTAGTGAGGACAGCAGAACAGAGGAGGAAGCTTTAAGATGGAAGGAAGGGGTGGGGGACACATGCTGCACACCTGGCCCAGCTCCACAAACGAGTCAATGTTCTCTAATGGCACAGGAAACTTCCCCTTCTCCATATCGTAGACCATTCTGGAACTGCCAATGTAGTCAAAAGTTTCCTGAGGGATGGAGGTGGGTGGGAAAAGGCACCGATTCCAAAGGTTCATGGCAGTCTCTGTTCCTTGAGGCCAGGTCATCAAAGCTCTAGGCATGGAGGCTACCGTCTCACGTCATCGCAACCGCCAGCCAGCTTACCAAGTCATGTGACTTCACCCTCCCTCCTCCCCTGCCTCCCAGCTGTGACCACCCCTCACATGGATGTACAACAAGACTTCTCGAGCCCAGGAATGGGAAGAGCAGCCTCAGTAAAAGCCCGAGGCGAACATCAGCTGCTCTGTGCCTGTTCTGGCCTCTCCCCCACCTCCGCTGACTCAGCCACGGCTGCTCCTCCCTTACTCTAGGGCCACACTGTAGCAGCAGTGGGGAGAGGCAGAAGCCTTAGGGCTCCCGGGTGAGCTGGCGTAAAGGGGTCCAGAAAATAAAAGTCAGAGGACGCTTCAAGTAGTGCACATCAGTGGGAGAGGGAGAGTGTCAGGGCTAGCAGGGCATCAACTGAAGTCAGGATGTGAAGGCTTCCAAAAATGGGGGACTCTGCAGGGGAGACACTCATAGACACATCCAGAAGCTCTCTGCTGAATCACAACTTCAATCAAGTGCTGTGATCACCCCTGAACGATAGCCACTCCCACTTTACCACCCTGCCCTCCTTCCCTGCCATTCCGCTCCGGCCAGAGGGCTCTCACCCCTTGGAAGAAGACGAACATGACATTGTGGGGCAGGCTGGTCACATCGGGGGCCTTCTGCAGGGCTTCCGCCGCTGCCAGCTGGGTGACGAAGGAGGCAACGGCACTTTCAGCCCCTGGGGCCACATTCCAGAAGAAGGACCGACTGTCCAGCTGGGGACAGCAGAAGAGGCGGGGGAGGTACACTTTGAAAATGGAAATGAGGACCAGGCCTTAGGCCTCCTCTCCTGTTCCAGCTAAGAAAACATTCATGCCCTGGGGTAATGATGAGAACCTGGGTGTCCCTATTTCAGCACCTGAAACCTGATATGCCTGAGAGAGGCCCGCCCACTCTGATCAGGGGCGACACTCACCCGGGTGGCAGCGATCACCACTCTGTCATCAGGCTCTAGCGTCCCAGAGGTATTGAGAGGCTTAAGCACACTCCACACATTGTAGTCGGACAGAGGGTCACAGACGATTTCTGGGCAGCAGACAAAGTAGGAGATGAACAGGAGGAAGGGAGAAGGTGTGGAGCCTTCCCGGACCGGCACCCATGGACTCCTAATCATCTTCTCTATCTCTACTGCTCCAGGTTGGTTTCTCTATCACCATCCACTTCAGGGACCACCCGCCTTAATGGTTCAGACTGTTTCCACTTCTCCCAGCCAACGCTCCCTTCCTGCACTCAGTCCTTCCACACAGTTCTCTCTCCAACATTCCCTGTCTCCGCCCTCTTATCCTCACCTGAGCACACCCAGCAGGCCTCGGAAGCTGTCCTACCTGGGTTGATGCTGAAGGTGCTCTGGATGGAGCTGCGCCGCATACAGGTGACCGTGCTAATGACAGCGTGCATGTGTGAAAAGAGCTGCATCGCACACAGCGGGAAGGCAGGTGCTGAGCCATTCTGACCCAGGTTGTGGTCGCGATAGCACTAGAAGGGAGATGGACCCACTGAGGCAGCCAGCTGTGGAGTCCCGCCCACACCATCCAGAAAGAGGTGGGCCCAACTCCAGCCTGAAGCCATGCCCACAAATATCCCTGAGCTACAGTTGTCCTGGTCCAACCACAGGATCTTATAGGTCAAAGAGAAAAACTCAGCAACAGGTAGGAAGGGGCACAGACTCAATGACTTAGCTGGGGCAGATGAAATGAGCCTGATGGCCTGGCCCAGTCTGGAGCTTCAGCTCCCATACCTAATGCAGTTTGATGTCAAGAACACTAAACTGGAGATCAAAAATCAAATTCAAGACAGTTTGGACATCAACTGTCCACGTAACTTCAGGAAAATCTCTTAACTGCTCTAGGGATAAAAATGGAGAAGCTAGACTAGGAGTAGAGAATATTAGAGCTAAAAATAACTTTGGAAGTACTACACTGAATCTCTCAATTCCTAACCCCAATTTTTTTTTTTTTAAACCATACTCAGGGTTCTTAGCCAGGGGTCTACACCTTGTTTCACATTAAATTGTTTACATTCTCTTCCAGTTTAAAAGGTTTCAATGCTGTGGTATCAGGCAGGAGAGGAAAATGTGCAAATAATAAATGTCTTGGCTCTTCATGGAGCAACTACCTTTCAGAGGGTGCGCTGGTAGACATGACTCCCTCCCGATAGGAGGAAAGCCTAAAAAATAATTCTCTTTCCAACTGTAATCGCCAGGAATGGACTGTCATTACCTGCTTGATGACCTTGGTTTCATTTTCATCTTCGAGAAGAAAGATGGGGAAACTAAAGTCTTCATAAGCCAAGCCATTGCCCAGAGAGTTCCACTGTATTTCACTGCAGTTGGAGTAAACACCTGAAGGGGAGGATGGCAGACAGACTGTTGGGACAGCAAGCCCTAGGGGACCAGGTGAGGGAGGGAGGCTAGCATGTCACAGGGTCGGGACCAAGAGTTCCAAAGGAGGGGTGGCTCAAAAGACGCAAGCACCAACCCACCACCGCCTACAGGAAAACAGACACGGGTATCAGGAAGCCCTAGGCTGGCCGATCAGGGACCTGAACATCTGACAGAAAGAGGGGAAGCAGGGGAAGCAGGGGAGGGAAGGGAAGAGTGGCAGAGACAAACACTATCTTCTGTTTGAGAGTCAGCTGGTCACGCTATACACAGACAGACAGACAGACACAATCCCCTACCCCACCCCCCACCCAAGACATGGGACTGAAACAACCACGAGCACTGGGTGACAGGCAGCTTCCATGATCCTTTGGGACTCTTACCAAACCCATCATTGGGACACTGCACACTGGGAGAGAAGCCCTTGGCAGGACTGGGCTTGGCCAAGGACACTGCAAGGCCAGCAATCCGGCTGGTTCTCCCCTTCAGCTTCTCCATCAGATCCCTGGAATTGGAAGGAAAGGGCATGAAGAAATAAAGCTATCAGGCAGCCCAATGTCCCACCCTCAGGGATGTAAACAAACAGGAAACTAGGGGAATCAAAAGTTGACTCATTTTTCGCCTTTTTGGTCTCCAGCTTCTAAGTGCAGCCTTGGACCCAATCTGAACTCAGAGCTTAATGTGTCTATTCTGTCTCTGAGTGACCCTGGGCACCCTCCTTCCCTGCAGTCCTTACTTACTAGAGCTCTACTTAGAAGATCACCAAGATAATACCTTTCGAGGGCACATCTTTCCTTCTCAGGTCCTCCCCCACCCCACCCACTGCCCTGAGTAGACCAGGGTGGCCAAGGCAAGTTTCCACTCACAAGTGTGAGGACTGTTCATGGACTTTTTCCTTCTTCAACTTGTAGACTCCCAGCAGGCACATGCAGTTCTTACCTGGTAAAGAGTGTGCCCTCCAGCAGAACCACGTAAGGGGGGTTGGGGCCATCAGTCAACACCCACTGCAGGTCCTCTTCCTTCTCCACTACGTGGATAACCCCTGTGTCCCCACTAATGGAAGCTGCCAAGACAGAACGAGTCAAATCAAAGCTCCCACAGTTGGGAATTCTGACTTAGCCTCACTGCAGATCACTTATCCCCCAAATGTGTCATAAGACACCTGGGTTAGTGTGGCCACCTCTGGGCTTGAACTGAAGCGCTGATTTCCCCCACCTCCACCTGAAGGCTACCAGGAGGGAGCGGACAGCAAAAAAGAGCCCAAGAAGTCTATGTACTGCAGGCCTTGCTCATCACCTGCCAGGAAGGCTCTGTGATCTTTATTTTTTTCCCTTTTCCCTCAGCTTCATTTAGCCATATATACATGATTCTAAAACAGTGGACATCAACGTCTTCAGACCTGTATTTTCTCCAGGAAATAGCAGGCTCTAGATCTCTAGCTCAGAGTTCTAGCACTGAATCTTCCCTTGTGGAAATGTATGTGTATGTTCCCTTGGCTTCAGTACCATTCCTGGATCTCCATTCCTTTGCCCTATTTGGGAATGACTTTACTTGCTTTTGGACAGTTTTAGGTAAAGTTCAACAAAAACTTCAAGGTTTCCAGAACGGAGCTTCCCAACTGGTGGACCTTGAATAGATTAAAGATGTGCTAATTGATTCCCCTCATTCCTGGGGATCTAGGGTTTCCAAAAAAACACCCTAGGCTGGTTACCCCTAGCCAGAAGCAGCCTTGTCCGTTACCCCAGAATAGGTACGAGTATCATCTAACTCTGTATGTACCAGGATGCTATACAAATAACATTTACTTTCTTTTTATTTTTCTAATTAAAGTATCACTGATATACAGTCTTATGAAGGTTTCACATGAACAACATTGTGGTTTCATCATCTACACGTATTATTAAGTCCTCACCCCCCACCCACTGAAGTCACTGTCTATCAGCATAGTAAGATGCTGTAGAGTCATTATTTGTCTTCTCCTTGCTGTACTACCTTCCCTGTGACCTACCTATATTGTGGGTGCTAATTACAATGCCCTTAATCCCCTTCTCCCTCCATCCCTACTCACCCTTCCCAACCCCTTCCCTTTGGTAACCGCTAGCCCCTTCTTGGATCTGTGAAGTCTGCTGCTGTTTTGTTGTTTTGTTCCTTCAGTTTTGCTTTGCTGTTACACTCCACAATGAGTGAAATCAACAAATAACATTTTCTAAGTGTCTCAAACATGACAGAGAATGGGAAGCACTGGAATAGAGGATGGGTGATGCATGGCCCAGAAGGCCGTGAATTCTATGTCACGATACTAGTCAAGTCCCTAGAGAACCATGCAGAGATAGCATAGGGTCTCCCCATAAGTCTTTTTCTCAGAGGAAATTGGATGTGTTACTCATAAATTGTTTTATTACAGCAGTAGTTCCCAACCTTGGTTGTTGTGTATCAGAATCACTTTGGAATTTAAAAAAATATGAATACTTGGGCCTTAACTCAGATCTACTAAATTAAAATCTCTAAAGGTGAGGCCCAGGTATGTGTATTTCCAAAACACATTTATGATTCTTTATTATACACAGTACACAGCCAGGCATGAGAATTATGGTCTAGATTCAGGCACTAAAATACTTAAAACTTGCATGAGACAAAATCATAAGTACTTTCAGACTGCCAGCCAAGCAGAATTCTTCTCCCATGGGATCTAGTAAAATCTAGACATGGAAGCAGGTCCCCAACATTCAACTATGTCATATTCAGTAAATGCTTAGTAAGTTCATGCTGATAATCATAATGATAAAATATAGAGAAATTGAAGGATCTGGAATAACTTTAGGAAACCTCGCTACCAACGGCAGTTCTAAGCAAAACAAAGACAACAGTCCTTGCCCTAGTATTTAAAACATGGTCAAGGAGGAGCTAGTCTGGTAAATAAAAACGTACTTAATTCCAGCTCCAAGGAAGACAGAAGAAAACAAGCTGTGATACTGGACTAAAAATAAAAACAAAAACCTGGATTCTAATCTGGGTTCCAATTGGTGGCTGTGTGGTCTTAAATAACTTGCTTACTTTTTCAGTGCCTTCAGTGAGGAACTTTCTACCCTGTTCATCTCATACTTTGAGGTCAGATTAAAAAAGGGAGGAAAGGAACCTGTTTATAACACTTTAAACACTTTAAGAGGTCCAACTGATAAAGGACCATGGACATGGGGAAATGACAGCCTCTTCAACAGCTGGTGTTGGCAAAACTGGACAGCTACATGCAAGAGAATGAAACTGGATTATTGTTTAACCCCATACACAAAAGTAAACCTGAAATGGATCAAGGACCCGAATGTAAGTCATGAAACCATAAAATTCTTAGAAGACAACATAGGCAAAAATCTCCTGAATATAAGCATGAGCAACTTCTTCCTGAACACATCTCCTCAACCAAGGGAAACAAAAGCAAAAATGAACTCATGGGACTACATCAAAATAAAAAGTTTCTGTACAGCAAAGGACACCCACAACAGAACAAGAAGGCATCCTACAGTATGGATGAATATATTTGTAAATGACATATCCGACAAGGGGTTAACATCCAAAATATATAAAGAACTTACACGCCTCAACACCCAAAAAGCAAATAACCCAATAAAAAATGGGCAGAGGATATGAAGAGCCAGTTCTCCAAAGAAGAAATTCAGATGGCCAACAGGCACATGAAAAGATGCTCCACATCACTAATTATCAGGGAAATGCAAATTAAAACCACAATGAGGTATCACCTCACACCAGTAAGGATGGCCACCATCCAAAAGACTAAGAACAACAAATGCTGGCGAGGATGCGGAGAAAGGGGAACCCTCCTACACTGCTGGTGGGAATGTAAGCTAGTTCAACCATTGTGGAAAGCAATATGGAGGTTCCTCAAAAAACTACAAATAGAAAAACCATTTGACCTGGGAATTCCACTCCTTGGAATTTACTCAAAGAATACAACTTCTCAGATTCAAAAAGACATATGCACCCCTATGTTTATCGCAGCACTTTTTACAATAGCCAAGATATGGAAGCAACCTAAGTGTCCATCAGTAGATGAATGGATAAAGATGATGTGGTACATATACACAATGAATACTATTCAGCCATAAGAAAGAAACAAATCCTTCCATTTTCAACAACATGGATGGAGCTGGAGGATATTATGCTCAGTGAAATAAGCCAGGCAGAGAAAGACAAGTGCCAAATGATTTCCCTCATTTGTGGAGTATAACAATGAAGCAAAACTGAAGGAACAAAATAGCAACAGACTCAGAGACTCCAAGAAGGAACTAGTGGTTACCAAAGGGGAGGGGTGTGGGAGGGCGGGTGGGGAGGGTGGGAGAAGGGGATTGAGGGGTATTATGTTTAGTACACATGGTGTGGGGGATCACGGGGAAAACAGTGTAGCACAGAGAAGGCAAATAGTGAATCTGTGACATCTTACTACACTGAAGGACAGTGACTGCATTGGGGTATGGGTGGGGACTTGATAATATGGGTAAATGTAGTAACCACATTGTTTCTTCATGCGAAACCTTCATAAGAGTGTATATCAATAATACCTTAATAAAAAAAAAAGGTCCAACTGAAACAGAACATCTAATCAGAAAAGCAAACCTAGGTCTTTTTCTCCCTAAATTTGTCATGCTAGCAGCCATAATTAAAGAGGGCGTAGCTTGCTCAGAATGGACAGATATGATGAAGTAAGACTTAGAAATAAGTAGGTTGAAAAGGAAACAAGATCTTAATGAGGAAGTGGCCAGAGTCCAGCCCCTCCCCTCTTGTTTCTCTATCCTGGCACTTGGCTTTATCTCTAGAGGCTAATGCTCTGCTTCCCAGAGGGCTGCTCTAAAAACATGCAGCAGAATGACTCATTGCCAAAGAGGGTATCTTAGAGCCCAGCTCCATGACAATGAGATCCAAGGCTTGGGCACTTGAGTGAGGTTCCATTAATATCAGCAGTCTGATCTCAGCCTACACTGGACCTGGGTCTCTTCTACCCACACACCCAGTCTAAGAACTAAGCCCAACAAAAATTTTATTTGGAACTGTTTAGAATCAGATAACTGCCAGTATTTTCTGTAGCAGGGACATGGGACAACTGACAGACTATAGCTCAGGGAAGGGTGGGTAGGAAAGTAGTAACTGCCACTTTGAGCAAGTCCATTTCCCAGTGTTTCAGTTTTCTCCTACCAAATTAGAAGGTTTCAGGCAATCACACAGTACTGCTGAGATCCACCATTTGCTCAGCATCATCAATAAACATCTGTTAAAAGTAGTTTGACTTTCAGCTTTATGCAGGAATAGTCTTAACAATTTTTTTCAGGCATAAATTGAAATTCAGAGGTGACCAGTTTGATGATGAGGCAGCCAAGATCAGACTCTAAGTTTCCTATTTACCTGCAAAACTATATTCTGACAGAGCTACTACCCACAGAACAAAATCTGAAGATGGCAGGTTAAGCAGCAGAGGGACTAGGTTTGAGCCATCAGATCAGACTTTTTTCCTCTTTGCAGTTTTATAATCACATTATCATGGTGCCCTGTTTTGGAACACATTTACAAGCCATAAAGACAAAGACAAATGCTTTTATAATTCCTCTTGCAACTACCTGGCTTTTTCAAGGCCTTCTCTTCAAATAGTTCACTGTCTAAAAGAAGGCCATTTTGGTGCCGAAAGATCATTCAGAGTGTAGGTGGTGACTGGACTCCAAACAGTTACGAGGCTTCTTTCTCCTTGGAAAACAGTTTAATTTTCTACTCAAGCTACTCTGTGAGTCCTGGCTTAGAACTTGGGACCACAATGGCTCAAATCTTAGCTTCAACACTTATAGCAGGATGATCTTGGAAAAGTTCCTCAACTTCTCTCAGTTTCATCCTTTGTAAAATGTGGATAATAACGGGACCTACTTCATGCCGTTGAGATGGTTAAATGAGATGCACATGTAACAAGCTCAATTATGTAGCCTAATAAATGTCAGCTCTTATTAATTATCTTGCCTGGTTTGACAAATGGTTCCCTATTACCTCCCACCCACATAGCTCAATCTGTGTGTCAAGACTTCCAAGTAGGACTTGGATCTTTATATCTAAGACACAGATAAATGACAGACATATACATGGTTGAAATCCCAACAGCCACAAACACAAAGCAACATCAACTCACACTGGCAACCAATCTGATGGGTGGCATTGAGCAGACGGACACAGGGAGCTGTTTTATTTAAGGGGATGTAGATCTTCCTCTCCACTGAGTTTCCTCTGCACAAACCTGATCAGAAGACAAAAAGTGTTAAAACAAATTGAAAGACATTTGGTACTAGCCTTAGCATATTAGCTCACTGTATAGCTTTGGGTATACAAGACTTTCTAAAATGGGAATAATGTCCATTCTTCTCGTTTCCGGGGAACAGATAAAGTCACCCAGCTACATGCCAACAGGGGTTATTACAAATTCTGCAGAGAGCAATTGAAATTGAAGCTGAAAGACGGAAAACTTGATTTATCAAAAGAAAGGCATTTAACCTCAGTTGTACCAGATTCTGGCTGCAACTACCAGATGTACCACATTTATGTTTTTCTACCCTCTACGTATATTACTAACTACTTAATAAAAGAATGCCACTGTAAGAACATATATACAATAAAAAAACCTTTCTGAGACATTTTTCCAGGAGTCTGACAGAATTCGGAGAAACTTTATGCCACACACCTGTGAGTGAATTGAACATCAGTAGGTCATTTGTGTGTACCCATGGTGTGGGGGTGGGGATCTTTAAAGACAATCTGAATTTGGGGGAAAGGTATGGTCATGGTTTATATACAGGCATGTTGCATGTTTGCACTGCAGGGCTTGACCAACTAGAACATAAATGTGTGTAAGCAAACATCTATGCACATTATAAATACCTAAAGTTTCCTGAATCACTATTTCACGGTCTAAACAGTAAAAAGTACCCATACTCTGCCTTTGTCTCACTTTACTGATGAGACAAACTGAGGCAAAGCACAGGCATGCGGGTTTACGGTGGTATCGACACAGAAGAAATTAGGAATCTACTTTCTTGGGCGCTGCACTGCACCCACAGAACGCGGCTGCTTTCATCTTAAAAAGCCTAAACGCGCAGGGAAGCAAGATCAACTCTGACACCTGTCCTTTTTTAATGTGGGTGGGGTGGTTGGGTCCATGGGGGAAAGGGAGGCATCCGGACAAAGTGGGAGAGTCAGGCTGCAAGTCCAGGGCGAGCTTGGAGGAGTAAATGGAGGGACACGACGTACCGCGGGGAAGGGACCCTCTGGTCCAGGGACCCTCAGCTCCAAGCAAAGGGGGAACTTCTGTCGTGGGAACGAAAGAGAAAGGATTCACAGGGTGGGGGGACATAGGGGCAGAAGGACCAAACGGGAGACAGTGGCGCTCGCGGCTGGGCCGATTTGTAAGGTTTCCCTTACACACTGGAGCTCACGGGCGCGGGAGGCCTCACCTTCCAGTAGGACGCAGAAAGACAAAAGGCGAAGAAGACCCCGACTTCCCAGGTCAACTACAGAGCGGCCCCCAGCCGTGGCCATCTTGCCTCTTGGGTGAGCGGAAGCTTGTGTTCCTCTCTGGTCCAGCAGTGGCCTCTCTAGGCCAGCACTGACTCCGTCTCTGTGGCCGGGAGCTCCTGGGACCGGAAGTTCTTTTCCGAGGAGCTTCCGGGAGCCGCGGCCGAGGGGCGCTGACGTGGAGGCAACCGAGCGACTCCAGGGAGTGGCGAGTCTCGGATTAGCACCTCGGTAGTTGAGGGAAACAACTTCCACTCACAATCGCACAAACAGAATAAATACCTAGAATTATAACCAAGGAAAGTGAAAAGACCTATACCCTGAAACTATTGCTAAAGATACTTCATGAGATAAACAAAGAATACATACTCCTCAATAAAGGCAGCCGCGGGCGGGCAGCCTGGCACGGGCGTTTGGCACAAGGTCGGAAACACATATTCCCATGCTCACAGATAGAAGCAAGAATTAATGCAATGGCATCTCAGCCCCAAACACTGCATAGATTTAAACGCACAATCATAAATACGACAGCACTAATGAATTTCTAATAGAGCAAATCATTTAAATTACAGTGGAAATCATATTAAAAAAGAACACCCCAGCCAGCCAAATTGTTCTGGGAGTACTAAGACCGCAGAGCTTGAGGTCAGGGAGCATAATACCCCCCACTTTATTCTTCCTTCTCATGACTGCTTTGGCTATTTGGGGTCTTTTGTGGTTCCATATGAATTTTAGAATGATTTGCTCTAGTTCATTGAAGAATGCTGTCGGTATTTTGATATGAATTGCGTTAAATCTGTAGATTGTTTAGGTAGGATGGCCATTTTGACATTAATTCTTCCTATCTGTGAGCATGGGATGTGTTTCCATTTATTGGTATATTCTTTAATTTATCTCATGAGTGTCTTGTAGTTTCAGAGTATAGGTCTTTCACTTCCTTGGTTAGGTTTATTCCTAGGTATTTTATTCTGTTTGATGCGATTGTGAATGGAGTTGTTTTCCTGATTTCTCTTTCTGCTAGTTCACTGTTAGTATATAGGAATGCCACAGATTTATGCATATTAATTTTGTATCCTGCAACTTTGCTGAATTCAGATATTAGATCTAGTACTTTTGGAGGGTATTCTTTAGGGTTTTTTATGTACAGTATCATGTCGTCTGCAAACAGGGACAGT
>JAVSCE010012757.1:0-40536 GCA_032199065.1 Smutsia gigantea | reverse complement strand
CTGATCTTTATTATGTCCCTCCTTCTGGTGACTTTGGGTCTCGTTTGTTCTTCTTTTTCCAATTTCAGTAATTGTGTCTTTAGACTATTCATTTGGGAATGTTCTTCCTTCTTTAAATAGGCCTGGATTGCAATATACTTTCCTCTTAGAACTGCCTTTGCTGCATTCCACAGAAGTTGTGGCTTTGTGTTGTTGTTGTCATTAGTCTCCATATATTCTTTGATTTCTGTTTTGATTTGGTAGTTAACCCATTGATTAATTAGGAGAGTGTTGTTAAGTCTCCATGTATTTGTGAGCCTTTTTGATTTCTTTCTAAAATTTATTTCTAGTTTTATACCTTGGTGATCTGAGAAGTTGGTTGATAGGATTTCAATATTTTTGAAATTGCTGAGGTTCTTTTTGTGGCCTAGTATGTGGTCTATTCTGGAAAATGTTCCATGTGCACTTGAGAAGAATGTGTATCCTGTTGCTTTTGGGTGTAGAGTTCTGTAGATGTCTGTTAGGTCCATCTGTTCTAGTGTGTTGTTCAGTGCCTCTGTGTCTTTACTTATTTTCTGTCTGGTTGATCTGTCCTTTGGAGTGAGTGGTGTGTTGAAGTCTACTAAGATGAATGCATTGCTGTCTATTTCCTCCTTTAATTCTGTTAGTATTTGTCTCATATGCTGGCGCTCCTGTGTTGGGCGCATATATATTTATAATGGTTATATCTTCTTGTTGGACTGATCCCTTTATCATTGTGTAATGTCCTTCTTTATCTTTTGCTACCTTCTTCGTTTTGAAGTCTATTTTGTCTGATACAAGTACTGCAACACCTGCTTTTTTCTCTTTGTTGTTTGCATGAAATATCTTTTTCCATCCCTTCACTTTTGGTCTGTGTATATCTTTGGATTTGAGGTGAGTTTCTTGTAGGCAGCATATAGATGGGTCTTGCTTTTTTATCCATTCTGTTACTCTGTGTCTTTTGATTGGTGCATTCAGTCCATTTACATTTAGGGTGATTATTGATAGGTATGTACTTATTGCCATTGCTGGCTTTAGATTCGTGGTTACCAAGGGTTCAAGAGTTGCTTCTTTACATCTAACAATCTAACTTAACCTTCTTGTTAAGTTATTGTAAACACAGTCTGATGTTTCTTTATTTCTCTCCCTTCTTATTCCTCCTCCTCCATTCTTTCTATAATAGGTGTTTTATTATTTGCCTTTATTTAGTATTTGGATGGTCTGCTTTCTTTGCTATGATTTTATTTTCTCTGGTGACATCTTTTTAGCCTTAGGTGTGCTTCCATCTAGAGCAGTCCATTTAAGATATCCTGTAGTGGTGGTTTATGAGATGCAAATTCTCTCAACTTTCGTTTGTCTGGAAATTGTTTAATCCCTCCATCATATTTAAATGATAATCATGCTGGATACAATATTCTTGGTTCGAGGCCCTTCTGTTTCATAACTTTAAATATATCATGCCATTCTCTTCTGGCCTGTAAGGTTTCTTTTGAGAAGTTTGATGATAGTCTGATGGGTTTCCTTTGTAGGTGATCTTTTTTCTCTCTCTAGCTGCCTTTAATACCCTGTCTTTATCTTTGATCTTTGCCATCTTAATTATTATGTGTCTTGGTGTTGTCTTCCTTGGGTCCCTTGTGTTGGGAGATCTATGAGCTTCGGTGGACTGCGAGACTACTTCCTTCCGCAGCGAGGGAAAGTTTTCAGCAATTATTTCTTCAAAGACACTTTCTATCTCTTTTTCTCTCTCTTCTTCCTCTGGTACTCCTATAATGCGAATATTGTTCCATTTGGATTGGTCACACAGTTCTCTTAGTATTCTTTCATTCCTAGAAATCCTTTTATCTCTCTCTGCCTCAGCTGCTCTGTACTCCTGTTCTCTGTTTTCTATTCCATTAACAGTCTCTTGCATCTCATCCATTCTGCTGCTAAGCCCGTCGATCGCTTGTCTGATTTCTGTATTGTCTTTCCTCAGTTCCCCCACTTCCTCCCTCAGCTCTTGCACATTTCTCTGTAGGTCCATCAGCATGGTTATGACTTTTATTCTGAATTCTTTTTCAGGGAGGCTGTGCATTTCCATCCCTTCAGACTCCCTCTCTGGGGTTGTCTGGTTGATTTTGGTCTGAACCATATTCCTCTGTCTTTTCATGGCTGTATAATTTGGTCACTGATAGTTGCCACGTATGTCAGCTGGGCTCTTTAAGACTTTAAAAAGAGAAGAAAAAAAAGAGAAAAAAAGGAAAAAGAAAGAAAGAAAGAAAAAAAGAAAAAAAAGAAAGAAAAGAAAAAACAAAAACAAACAAAAAACAAAAAAAACAAAAAAAAATGCCCACCGGACGTAGATTCTGTGGGAATGCTCTAGGTGGCGCTATTGCCCCACTATTCCACAGCTGTGACTGTGCCGCTCCGCAGGGCCCTTTATCGCTCTGGCAGGGGTGGGAACGAATAGGAGGCTGTTGATCTCAGTGAGAAGTGTTAAGTATGGCTACGCTTCCTCAGTCGCCAGCTAAGGCGTCTGAAACTCCCCAGGACTCCCAGCCTGTTGGGCTGAGTGTGCTGGGGCGATCCGGCTCCTCCGCTGGGCTCCTGTCTCTTTAAGACCGCTGAGGAAAGCGCGCACTTTTTTTTTCCTTCCCGGAGCCGGCTGCAAGCCCCCTGGCGCGTTCCCCGCTCAGATCCTGCCCTCTGTCTCTCCAATCTCCGCTGCACTGCGCAATGTGGGTCAGCGCTCCCCGCGCGGATCACCGGGGCTGGCTACTTCGCGGGGTGTGCTTCCTCTCCCTCCCGGCTCTGAATCCTCTCCTCCCGCCGGTGCGCTGGGGTGGGGGAGGGCTCGGGTCCCGCCGGGTCGCGGCTCCGTATCTTACCCGCCTCTTGGGGTGCCGAGTCCTCTCGGGTGTAGCTGCATGCTGTGCACTTTCCTGTGTATTCTCGTCTTTCTTTTAGGAATAGATGTATTTTCTGGGTTTTCGTAGAGAAATATAGTGTTGGGAGGAGATTTCTGCCACCCTGCTCACACCGCCATCTTCCCGGAAGTCTCTAATTATGAGTTTTTATAATCAATATATTCTGATAATCATCAACAGTTAATGGCACTGAGAAATTTCTTCCTGGTTTTCTGAAATTTAAAGGTGGAACAACACATTACATGAGGTTTGGTGTTCCAAAGAAACAACCCCAAGGCTGCCTCAAATTTTTAATCCTTTATCTAGAGTAACACTCAAGACTATGTACATAAAATTTTCCTCTTCCAGGGGGAAATTACTGTTATTTTTATTATTGTTGTTAAATCCTTAAGATGCAATCAATTAACTGATTTGAACATGCAGGTAATACCTCAAGTGTCTCAGGAGTTAGAGAAGATTAAAGTCACATTAATTTGATTACTTCACCCACTAGGAGGATCTCAGCATTTCAAGTCAAGCTACGATATTTTTCCTTTGAATATTAACATTGAGGTTCATTTTCAAACTTAACCTTTCCCTAACAGACTGTGCAGGTTGATTAAACACCTCTTCTACCCCTTACCTTTCTGAAAATCTTCAATTACTCCACTCTTTTCTGGGGAAACAAGTTACATTACTGGGGACAGAGCAGTCATGTCAAATCAGTGTTTCTTTCTTTCTTTTTTTTCTTATATCTTGAGGAAATGATCTTATACCAAGGTTATCAACAAATGAGCTTTCAAGTACTCAATGGATGCACTTTTAATATTTCTCAGCAGACTAAGTCACACTAAATTATTCTATCCTGCACCATTCTTGTTTATTGAGATACAATTAATATATAACACTGTGTAAGTTTAAAGTATACAATATGTTGATTTGATATATACATGTATTACAAAATAATTAACCATGGCATTAGCTAACACCTCCATCACATCACTTAAATATGCAGAAGTAATGCACATAGTAAGGGGAATAATAAAGACAGGCTACCTGAACTTAATTCATATACTAAAAGTCTCCACTACCTTATTTGAATGCATCAAATCATTCAAATGTGAATGCATCTTTTCAATTGAAACGTGAAACTATGAACAGGCCAATAGAGGCACTGAAATTCCAACAGCAATTTTTAACTCACATAGTTTGAGCAAGTGCAATATTTCTTTAAGGTCATGTAGAAACAACCTGAAATATATTTGCCATGTTAAAATGCAGACATGATCAACTCAGCAAAAAATTCTTTGATTCTTCCAGACATTTTTCCTATGTGGTACCAAGCAACCTACTTAACAAAATTTCAGATCAAAGTGAACATTGTAATGAAATCACGGTCTCATAGCCAGTGATTTTAAAAGGAAGCTTTGTAGTCAGAACACCTCATTTGGAATCCTGGCTCTGAATCTTTGGCAAACGACTTAACCATTTTTTGCTTTGGTTGTTTGATCTGAAAAAGTGGGAATAGTAAGAATACCCTCACTATATTTTTGTGAAGAATAAATGAGATGTTTCATATAAGTAATTTGGGACCATAATCTAGCACTTACTAATGTTAGCTATTTGATATTACTATTATTATTAATTTTCATGTAAGGATAAAGAACTAACAAATGTAAATCAAAATTTAAAGACATGTAATCAGTATCCCCAAATTAATCTATTGAGGACACAACTTACACACAGTATCATTCAGATATGCAAAACAGGTTTAGCATCTTTATTTGGCCTTTAATAGATATGATCTTCCTCATGTGTCCACAAACCTGTAGGTAGACAAGAGGCAAATATTTAAAACTCATTAATTTTTAGTCCTGTTGGTAAACTCAGTCACTTTCTTTTATACAGTTGCCTTCATACTTCCATCCTCCATCCTGTTCTCTGTACAACAAAATTATGATATGGGGCAGGAGACTTATGGAACATTCTGACTTTGATGAAGTGGGGTCCCCAGATCTGCACTGTGTGGATCTTCTGGTTTCAAACTGGATCTGGCCTGCCTGACATTTTCCTGACCAAGGCAGTGTCTGGTGGGAATGTTTTTGGTCTCTTGTTTAGCCAGAGACACAAACCATCCTCCCTGGCTGATTCAGCTCTCTTGCAGAACTTGTTAAGCCTGGTTGTGACATTTGACTTTGTCCCCCTCCTTGCTGGAGACCTGTGGCAAACTACCCTTCTAAACAGCCATCTGCTTCTTGCTCCCATTCATTCCACTGAGGAAAGCTAAATATCAGGGACTTCTCTGTATGACCCCATAAATCACTACCCAGTTTACTTTGACCGGGCATCACCTGCATAGGAAATCATTTCACCCCAGAGTCTTTTGCATGGAACACAGCAAAAAACATCTATCCTCCATTTCATCTAATGTATCTTGATGTTTCTGTATATCCATCGATCCTGGAATCAGTCTGAGAAAAGGAAAGACAAAACCTGACCTTTGCACCTGCTCTCTTGTTCCTGTCGCCGATTCTTTCCTTATGATTCCTCAGAGCAGGTAGAAAATGGATTTCCCTCATTTTTCTTCCTGCCTGAACCTTCCTTATACATAGTCCTAGGATTTAATCAACCAAGTTTTACCCTTGATATAGCAGAAGAATGAATGAGATGGAGAGGGAATAGATGGAGAAGGAATCTAGAAAATCTTTTCTCTGTTAACAAGGCTTTGCTGCAAGTTTCCCATTTGAATATAAGAAACAGCATATTAACACTATCTTTACATTCTTGCTCTAAAAATCTTAAATATTCCAAGGTATAAGAGCAGGTACACAATAATACAGAAGAGAAATATTTCTCTTTTTAAAAAATATCATCTTTTTCATTAACGGGCTTTCAGGTAGAAGTCTGTCAGTTCACCCATGCTCAAATCCCATCCGGCCCCTCAGCCATTTCTATGAACACAGAATTCTGGAAAATAGCTGCCTGTACGTGGGAGCAGTTCCTTTTCCAAAGTGAATTCTATTCTTTGTACCTCTGAAAAGAAAATGCCTGTGTGTAGTGATACTCATTTTGAGGCCAGATGCACTAAGAATTTTATTTTTAAAATCCAAGAAACAGACTCTAAATTATATACTATTTTTTTATTGTATAGTTTTAAAAATGGCATGAAAAACAAGTGTGAACGTAACACTCATTCAATGAAGAGTAAGTGAAAAAAACTGGCTTGCTGAGTATTCCACATGTAGTTATGCTTCATTACTTTGTGCTGGTTGAATGAATGATTAAGTTACTGTTTTGGGGTTCTGTTTTGTTTTTTGCTATATGGTGTTTCTTTACATAATTAAATACTTCATGAGAGATTTGCCAAATTCATGACTGGATATACTTTAAGTACATTGATTTATTGTGGATTTAATTTTTAAATGAAAAAGGTGAAAACAGTACTTTAGATTGTGATTTTATTCAGCAGGGATATGAGTATTAATATTAATTAGTATTCATGTGAGTCATCTGCTCCCCTCAAGCCCTCTACTTTTATGAAAGTATTGAAGAGGACAAGCTAATCCATGAGCAGATTGAATGGAGGAAAGACATATTTTAATGCCATTTCAATGTAATGTGAAAAATGCTAAAATTGAGATGAGTTAGCCAAAAATAAAAGCAGGGGAGAGAGGGGCAGCAAAGTCTAGGAAGAGAAAGGAGTTAGTAAGAAAGTAACTAGATTTGAGTGATTTTGATATGATACATAATAGATTACTGTGTACTATCTTTCTTAAAAGCTTTTTCTGGTTGCCAGGTACAAAGATGATTAGAGAAGGGAGGGTGGAAATAAGGATTTAGAAAACAGGTATCGTATTCATTTGAAGATAATAAAGGATTTTTAATTGTTAGCTTGAAGTAATATTTGTACTATTATGGTACCTGAAATGTAATTTAGTCGTTATTCCACCCCCACTCTAACTGCTGACTGAATTCCTTACTGTTAGTTGACAAATTATTTTGGGCTTTAGAACATAAATATGTGTTTATATATCTAATTACTTCGAAGGCTTTATTACTCAGATTTATACAATGAATACATGCAAAATATATATAGATTTAAGATATCCTACTTTCAGAGTTGAGTTTGATAAAAATTAATATAGAAATATAAGCCTATAGTTAAAATTTTGGAATATGACTTGATTTCTTAGCCTGGAGCCTTATATCCAGTTACACTAGTGGTTCATTATGTCATATCATTGTGTGAGTATGTTGCCAAATATTTTTGGTAAGGATACAAATCACTGCAGCTTGGAAGGGAGGGTGTTTTGATATTGTTTGTGTTTGTGTTTTTTATTATTATATTGACCCAGTGTTTACCATAGAATAAATTGGTTTTGCAGTATGGAATCAAATTTATCATTTTCCATATAGGATCGGTTTATATTAAAATGATTGGCAAATAGTTTGTGTTAAGAGGAATGTACGCACATGCTAAGTTATTGTGATTATAAAGGATTTTAAGATAATAATGAATTTATGAATTAAGATTAGGAAGATCAAATTTTGTGGTATGCTAAGAGCCAGAACATAACTCATGATAACTCTTAGCAAAGCTTTATGTTGTTTTTTATTCTTTGGAAAGTAACTTTAAGTATATTTGCTTGTGCAAAGCTGATATTAGATTGTCTGACATTTTTAAAGTCAAATTTTAGATCTCTAAAACTTCATTATATTATCTAATTCTCCTGCTGAAGTATATTTATGATTTTGGCAAAATGAGTGTTAAAATTTTAAGCACACACAGTTAAATTTTGAGAACTGAGCTTTGCAATATCCTTGGATGTTAAATGGAACCCAGAGGAAATTTGGCCTAAAATATCTCATTCATTATACAGTTTTGTTGCCCTACTCAGTACATAGCCCAGTACCGATCATTTCTGTTAATATAGTTAACTTAAGGCAGAAAGCTTCTAGTAGATGTATGCAAGCACACCATTGAACACTTAGTTAGGAAGGGTTAGCTGCTCCAAAATCAGTGTTGTCATATATAACAAAATGTAGAAATGAAGCAATAATTGGTAATACACTTTCCTAGAACCAGGTAAACTTGTGCACACATGTAAGTCACTGTAAGTCACATCTTTAGTGGTCAGATAACTTTTATGTTAGGTCTATGGTGCAAGCTTAAATTGCTGAGTAGTTTGGAGACATAAAGAACAAACAAATCTCTCATTGTGGGATTAAGGTGGTCAGAACATGGGACAAAGAGCATCCAGAGCTGGAAGTTGGGCTATGTAATAAGGAGAATAAATAGGTGTAGGAAGACAGATGTTATACCAGGTAAGGAAAGTGGGAAAACAAAAAATGCTTCAGGCAATAAAGAGCCCAGATACTAGACTAATGGATTTGGACAACAGGAAATCAGAACTTCAGAAGGGTTTTAGTTTTGTTTTTCACAGAAAAACAGCAAAGCTAACACAAAGGAAACTTGTTTCTGTTCCAGCACTGAAAGTGTGCCTGTCTGCCTGGGTAAGAGTATGGGTAAGTTGGGACCAAACAGTGAGGACAATAGTGGCTACCTGTAACAATTCCTACTGGAAAATGAAAGAAGATAGTAGGAGACAGTATCACTTGTTTTACATGTATTTGGACATTCTGATATCTTATAAAGTCTCTTCAGGGATCACCTACCTCTAGTGTATTTTGGAAAATGTTGTTACATAACATTCACTCTCAGCTCCATGCTATACTTCCTAATCTTTGTGCCCCACCTTAAGCCTGTCCTTTCTTTTTTGATGCCATCAGAGTGTCCTCTAAACCATCAATTAATTCAAAGGTGTCTGTAGAGTTTAATGATATTTCAGAGGTAAATGAAAGGACTAGCTGCAAAACAGCTTAGGAGTTCCCTGAACCTTAAATGGCTCTGAGCACTTGGACAAAGCAGTTTACCTCCTATGACCTCAGTGACTCCATTGTGAAATGAGATTAGATTCAGTGGTGCCCAAGTTATTTTCTATCACTAAAATTCCATCTGGATATTTACTATATATTCACTTCCCTTAAGCAAGTACTTAGAGGAAGACAATAATAGAAACTCCTAACACGTTTCCAGACTTGAGGGATACAACTTTTAAAAGAATTATGCCTGCAACAGCAAGGTTTTCAAAACATGCTAGCTTTATCCTGATATTTACAAACTTGTTCTGAGCAATCAAAGAACTTTAACAGATTTAAGGAGAAAAATATCAAACTAGGCAATGTATTAAATGGTTCACTGTCATTAAACTAACAGTCTATAAATCAGTGCTCTCTGACTATGAGAAAAATATTGGCAGCATAAAAATGCCACGAACATTTCATTTCATTTAGAAGTAGAACAAGGGCAATGCTGAAAGTTATGAAATATTCAGTGATTGACTGAAAGACCATATAATTATTTCTTCTGGTACATCTTCTTATGGCCCATTGACCTAAAGAGAGAATTGTGCTCTCACTCAAAAAAAAAAAAAAAAGAACAGTAACAGCAACCAGCAACAACAAAATTTCTGTTTAAGGCAAAGTCTACAAAGTCTTTTTCCTTTTCCCAAAGGAGCCTTTTCAGTACTTCCAGATATGTACTTTTCCTATTTTCTATCCTGAGGGCTACTCAAATGCCCAAGGTGGTTAGAAAGGCAACCCGGAAGAGTTTAGCAGGTTGGGTACAGACTGTGAAAGAGTGGACATATACCCTGATAAAGGGAGTAGAGAATGTTCACCTGCCACTGTTGTCATTGTAGTAGAAATTGGCTAATTGTTCACGAATCACTTTCTTTTCCTCCTCTGCACACACCTAAAATGTTTCCCAGCCTTCATTGCCACTAAGCAAGGCGTGTGATTGACCTACGGCTCATGAAACACGAGTGATACTGACAAACACCATATCTAGGCCTGGACCGTAAAACTCACCCCGGCATAATTCTTTATTCTCTTTTTTTTTTCTCCCTGCTGAATAGAAAGAACTCCAAACTTGGGGGTTGTGGTGCAGTCAAAAAATAAAATGAGCTTGTGCTTTTGATCCATCACTTGGCAAAAGGCCATCCAGGGAAGGCAGCAGACCAAGAGCACCTTTGCTGAACCATTGCTTTGGGAAGAAATAAATATTTGTTGCTAAGCTACTTTGAAAATTTGTAGCTGTTTATTAAAGAATTCAGCCTAGCCTGATGAATCTATATTGCCTTGCTGGAAGGGAAGCTCAGAGTTTCCATCTCAGTATTTCAAGACAAACCAGGAGTCTGAAGCATCATGTGAAATCTCCTGATTATTAAATATTGACAAATAATTCAAACATCTAAAAAACACTACTCTAAGCAAACACGTTGTAAACTAGATCTGATCTTCAAGCTGTATGTTTAACCTTGTTTTAGTCATACAGGATCACCCACCATTTCCTGAATATTCCCCACACTTTCTGACTCATGCACATGTTCACATGGTTCCCTCAGCCTAGAATGCCCTTCCTCAGCTCTTTCTTGTGAGAAGACACCCATGATTCTTCTGTGAGCATGACTAGGCAAGGCTTTATTTGGTATAGAAATTGACCTTATTTGGTATAATATTAAATGTATTTGGTATATAAATTAAAAAGACTCATATACATAGGAACCATGAAACAACTGAAGAACAGATTTTCAGTAAGAAAGGATGATTTTATTTTGGGGACTATGTGAACAGTAGAAAGAGACCTAGAGGGAAGTTGATAAAGGAAGTGAGGAAATAATCATAGAGTAAATAAAATTTGAAAATAATACTTTCAGATTAAAATAAAAATCTTTCCATAATTTTTCCCTTCAAATTAAAGTCAGACCAGTTTATTAAACCTTTTATTTTTTAAAGTCATTTTCTAGGAGTAATCAATTATTCAAGATATTTCACACTGCAGATTTATCATCATTTGGCAGAGAAAAGTGTTAGAGCAGGTCTGCATTGAGGAAGGTGACATTTTTTTAGATTTCTTATCTATAATGGGTTTGTGCTATAGAAATTAGGGAGAGAAACATTAAAACAATAAAAATTCAGTTGATTGAAATGTGGTTTAAAAAGAAGATATGCCAACATCCATTCATGATTAAAAACTTTCAGGAAGCAAGGAATAGATGGGAGCTTTCTCAGACTGATAAATAATATTTACACAAAACCTCATATAACAGCATAATTAATGGTGAGAAACACAAAGCTTTCTCACCAATATCAAATAGAAGACAAGGATGTCCCCTCTCATCACTTCTTTTCAACAGCATTCTGGAAATCCTTGCTCATGCAATAAGGCAAGGAAAAGAAATGAAAGATAAACAGAGAGGGAAGGAAGAAATTAAACTGTGTTTGTTCATAGATGACATTGTCTATGTAGAAAATCTGAAAGAATCAATAAAAATACCCTCCTTAAATTAATAAACAATTATAACAAGGTTGTAGGTTAATACGCAAAAGTCAGTTGGTTTCTTAGATATCAGCAATGAGCAAGTGGAATTTGAAATTTAAAGCACAATACTATTTACATTAGTGCCCCTGAAAATTAAACTTAGTATAAACCTAAAAAAACATACAAGATTTACATGAAGAAAACTACAAAACTTTGATGAACAAAATCAGAGAATAACTAAATAAATGAAGAGATATTACATGTTCATATGTAGGAAGACTCAATATTATAAAAATGTGTTTTTCTAACAAGATCTATGAGAGTCAATGTAATCCTAAATTCCCAAGGTTTTTTTGTGAATATTAAAACACTCATTATAAAGTTTATATGAAGAGGCAAGAGATCTAACATAGCCAGCATAATATTGAAGAAGAATAAAATTGAAGAACCGATGTTACCCAACTTCAAGACTTACTATAATACAGCTATAGTAATCAAGACCATATAATATTGGTAAAAGAATAGACAAATAAATCAATGGAATAGAACAGAGAGCCCAGAAATAGATTCCTATAAATGTTGTCAACCAATCTTTCACAGAGCGCCAAAACTGATACAATAAGGCAAAGATAGTCTTTTCAACAAATGGTGGTGGAACAGCAGGACATCCACATGCAAAAAAAAAAAAGCTAGCAGATGTTACACTCTTTACACACATACACACAAAATGGATCATAGATCTACACATAAAACCAAAACTACAGAACTAGATATAAGAACACACACAGATTGAAAAGGAAGGGGTAGAAAAAGATGTTTCACATAAATGGAAACCAAAATAAAACTGGGTAGCTATACTTAAATCAGACAAATTGATTTTAAAACAAAGACTTCAATAGAAGACAAAAATGGGTTTTACATAATGATAAATGGGTCAATCCATCAAGAAGATACATTGTAAGTATTTGTGCACCCATAGTAGGACCACCTAAAAATATGAAGCAAATATTAACAGACATAAAGGGAGAAACTGGCAGCAATACAATAATACTAGGGAACTTTAATACCCCACTTACATCAATGGATAGATCATCTAGACAAAATCAATAAGGAAACATCAGCCTTAAATGACACATTAGAGCACATGTACTTAATAGATATATATAGAACATTCCAACCAAAACAACAGAATACACAGTCTTCTAAAGTGAACACAGAACATTCTTCAGGATAGGTCATATATTAGACCATAAACAAGTCTCAGAAATATTTAAGAAGAATGAAATCATATCAAGCAACCTTTTAGACTACAATGATATAATACGAGAAATCAATCATAAAAGAAAACTGGAAAAATCACAGGTATGTGGAGAGTAAACTACATGCTACTAAACAACCAATGGGTCAACAAAGAAAGGAGAAATTAAAAATACCTTGAGACAATGAAATGAAAATACAACATACCAAAATCCTTTGGATACAGCAAAAATAGTTCTAAGAGGGAAGTCATAGTGATACAGGCCTACTTCAAAACCAAGTAAAATCTCAAATAAACAATCTAACTTTACACCTAAAGAAACTAGAAGAGAAACAAACACAGCCCAAAGTTAATAGAAGGAAGGAATGAAAATCAGAGTGGAAATAAGTGAAATAGAGACTTATAAGATAATAGAAAAGACCAATGAAACTAATAGCTATAAAGGAAAATTACAGGCCAATATTCCTGATGAATATAGATGTGCAAAAATATTATCAAACCAAGTTCAACAATACATTAAAAAGATGATACACCATGATAAAGTGGTTTTTACTCAAGGGATTCAAGAATGGTTCAACATATACAAATCAATCACCGTGGTACAACGTATTAACAAAACAAAGGATAACATTCATATCATCATCTTAATAGATTCAGAAAAAGCATGTAACAAATTTCAACATCCATTTATGATAAAAATTCTCAACAAAGCAGGTATAGAAGGAATACAACTCAACATATCCACATATGAGAAGACCACAGCTAGCATCATACTCAATGGTGAAAAGCTGAAAGCTTTTCCCCTAAGATCAGGAATAAGACAAGGATGCCCATTCTTACCACTCGCATTCAACATAGTATTGAAGTTATAGTTGGGGAAATTAGCCAAGAAAAAGAAATAAAGGCATCCAAATTGAAAAGGAAGTAAAACTGTCACTATTTGGACATGATTTTATATATAGAAAACTCTAAAGACTCCACCAAAAAACTGCTAGAACTAATAAGCAAATTCAGTAAAGTTGGGTTACAAAATCAATACATGAAAATCTGTTGTGTTTTTATTTGCTAGCAACAAACTATCAGAAAGAGGAATTAGGAAACTAATACCATTTACAATTACATGAAAAAGAATAAAATGTATAGGAATAAATTTAAGCAAGTAGGCAAAATACCTGCACACTGGAAACTACAAGACACTGAAGAAAGAAATTGAAGAAGATACAAATAAATGAAAAGATATTTAATGCTCATGGGTTGGAAGAATTAATATTGTTAAGATGTACATAGTACTCAAAGCAATCAATATTGAATCTAATTCAATGCAATCCATCAAAATTCCGATGCTATTTTTCACGGAAATAGAATAGTCTTAAATTTTTTATGGAAGCATAAAAGATCCTGAACACCCAAAGCAATCCTGAGAAAAAACAAAGCTCGGGGCATCACATTATTGGATTTCAATCTATATTACAAAGCTATGGTAGTCAAAACAGCATGGTATTAGCATAGAAACAGACACATAGATCAATGGAACAGAATAGAGAATTCAGATATAAACCCATGCATACATATGGTCAATTAATTTATGACAAAGGAGGCAAGAATGTAGACTGGAAAAAGGACAGTCTCCTCAATAAGTGATAAAACCAGATAGTCACATATGAAGGAATGAATCAGAAACATTCTTTTACACCATGCACAATAATTAACTTAAAATGGATTAAATACTTGATTATAAGGCCAGAAATCATAAAAGTACTATAAGAGTACATAGGTGATAAGCTCCTTGATACCACTGTGGTGATTTATTTTGGATCTGGCTCCAAGAGCAAAGGCAACAAAAGGAAAAATAAACAAGCTGGACTACATCAAACTTAAAAGCTTTGCACAGCAAAGGAAACCATCAACAAAATAAAAGACCACATACTGATTTGGAGAAGATATTTGCAAATCATATATTTGATACAGGGTTAATACCTAAAATATATAAAGAATTCATACAACTCAGTAGCAAAAAGAACAATTTGAATAAAAAGTGTGCAGAGGATCTGAACAGACATTTTTCCAGAGACGATATACAGATGGCCAATAGGCACGTGAAAAGATATTTACATCACTATCAGGAAAATGCAAATCAAAACCACAATAATATATTTCACAGTTGTCAAAATGGCTATTCTCAAAAAGACAAGAAATAACAGGTGTTGATGAAGATGTAGAGAAAAGGGACTCCTTATGCATTGTTGGTAGGATTGCACATTGGTGCAGACACTATGAAAAATAGTATGAAGTTTTCTCAAAAAATTAAAAATAGAAAACCCACATAATCTTGCAACTCCCCTTCTGGGTTTTATCCAAAGAAAATGAAAACACTAATTTGAAAAGATATGTATACCCCCATGTTTATTGCAGCATTATTCACAATAAAGATATGGAAACAACCAAGTGTTCATCAATAGATGAAAGCATAAAGAACATGTGGCATACACACACACACACACACACACATGCACATTCACAGGAATACTACTCAGCCATAACAAAGAATGAAATATTGCCATTTGTGAAAACATGGATGGATCTTGATGGCATTGTGTTATGTGAAATAAATCTAACAGTGAAAGTCAAACACTATATAATTTTATTTATATATGGAATCTAAACACCAGAACAAATGAACAAACAAAACTCATAGATGCAGAAAACAGAATGGTGGTTGCTAATATAAATGACCAAAATTAGAGAGCTTGCATGGGCAATTTATAACCACAGTATTATTTCTTCAAATACAGATAAAATAGAAATTCACTCCCCTCCCCACTTTCCATGGCATAACAGATGTCCCATCATGTGAGATAGAGCTGTACATTAAACTTGAGCATGATTTGGAATGAAGGGTATGGATATAACTAAAATGTGTTGAAGACACAGCAGGTATTTTTGGGAAGAGTTCTTGTTGGATGTTTAGAAAATGCTAAATATTTTTGAGGCCACTGGAGTGTTTGGAATCCAGAATAAATACTATCTAGGGGTTTGTCTTCTGAGTTTGTCTCCTCTTGACCTTATGTAGCCTAAGCATTATGCTACCCTGAACAACATATTTTTATCCAAGTGCAGCAATACAAGGTGTACCTTTTTAAGACTTCTGTTTTATTTTCTTTATGCAAATGTGATTTTTTTTCAGAAGTTGATTTTAAACACTAAGTTCTAGTCCCATTCTTCATCTAAATTGTTAATTTTAATTAAAATTAAGTGTTAAAGAAGAAAACAGGATGTAAAGCCTGTTGTTACCTTATCCTTGAATCTCAGTAGTCTTTTTTTGTTGTGGTTGTCAATTTTAAACAGTTTTATTTAAGACACTGCATTTTCCATTTATAATACCATGCTTATAAAGTGCAATGTTATTTCCTTTCCCTTGTACATATTCCATATTCAAGTATCAAGAATGCTCAGTTAATACAGTAGCTCAACTTGAAGACTGCCATGAAATCTGCTACAAATTTGGGTTCTTCAGTGTTTTATGTAGAACAATGCTAAGTCTATTCAGGTTGGCTTAATCAACCTCTTCAATGGTGGCCCAGAGCAGGTGCCTCCAGATGGAGGAGCTCCACCACCAGCAGAGCTCCCAGGCATTCCTCCTGGCATGCCTCCTCACTCTGGTGCAGCTTGGTAATGATGGGGTTGTGAATCTGAGTACTCTTTTGATGTGCTTTGGTCAATAAATGCAATGGGAGTAACCCTTTGTCAGTCCTACGCCTAGAATTTACCAGTCCTAGCAATCTCTGCTTTCACTCATCTGGAAAGCAGGCTGTTCATATGGAAGAAACCCAAGTCCCAGGTAGACAGATGAATGAGCCTAGATAACACCACTATAAGAGAAAGGCCCCACTGTCACAGCCAGGTTTCAGCCATTCTAGCCACTTCAGCTGGTGTGCTAGACAGATGACTGAAGCGACCTTAAAACTCAGAACAGCCCCAGGCAATTTCCCCCCCACAGCCCCGCATGGGGCACAGAAAGAACCGTCTGGCCGAGCTATTGCCTATTTCCATGATCATGAGCAAATGAACTGTCTTTGTTTTAAAGCACTAAGATTTGGGGTTATTTACTATGCAGCAATAGATGCCTACTACAAAGGATTTGTGAATTTAATGTTTATTCTTAGCAAAAAGAAAAAAAAATTAAAATTAAATATTACTATGTTCTAGGCTGATAAGTAATTTAGAAATATGTATCTAGATGAGACAATTAGAAATTTCTAAATATATATATTGCGGATGAACTTTTATGAATTTATCATGTAAATGAAATAATTTGCAGAGTAACAAATACTACTTTTTAAATTTGGCCACAGAGTCTAGGGCCAATCTTAGTTCACTTAGGCTCTAGCTTTGTAGTGAGGTTAGAAACAATGATTTGAGAGAGCGGGTAGGAGAGGCATGTCTGAGACCAGTACTGGCTCAGTAGATGTTCTTATATGTAGAGACAGTATAGTGCCTAGAACGACCAGCTTCATATAAGGGGCAAGTTGGGGTCTACAGAGAGAAGACACTAGAAACAGGCCCCAAAAGACCTTTGAGCAAAAGGCCAAAATTACATTCATTTTGTTCTTGAATGTAACTCAACAAAGCCTTAAGGAGCGATTCAAATTATTTTTACAGGATGATATATTTGGTAGGAGAGAGTAATGCAATGAAAAGACCACTGGGGTCTGGTAATGAAATCACAGGTTCAGTGTGGGCTCAGCCACGTCCAAGCTGTGTGCACTGGACACGTCATATAACTTCTATGTATTACAAATTCCTCATGTATCGAATGGAGCATTTAAACTAGGTAATCTCTAGCATCTTTTTTGAGCTGAAAGGGTTCCATGCTTAGAGCTTAAAATAAATGCAGCATTAACTGGGTATTAGATTTATGCTGCTGTGGCAGTTGTGTTCACAGAATTATTATGTATTCATAATACATAATTTCAAGGAAAATTATTGCATTTGTTCTGTTAACCTCAGGTTAAAAATGAATAGGGAAATTTTCAGACACTTCCAGAGTGTATACAGTTGGAAAAAGCACTTCATAGGTTTAATAAAGATGTGAAAATTACATTATTTTCATATTTTTAAAAATATGTAAAACTTTTAAAAGACTTTGTTTAATCATGGCATTTCTTGCAACATTAAAATTTGTGTGTTCTACATGACAAAGATATTTACAGGTCTTAGAGAAATCAGTCTATTAGGAAATCCTCAACTGGCCATATGTGTGCTATTAAGTGTTTTCATCTGGCTCTTCTTTGCACTTAGCATTCCAAATGCTAGGCTGACTCTTTGTGGATACCATATGTTTGGCATTAGTCCTGAAATTTCTGCCACGTGTTCATTTTGATAGCACAAGCACTATAGCGAAGAGAAACAAAAAAGACTACTGAACATTTCAAATCAAGTCCAAGCCCCACATTTTAAAATCAAGGAAGTGTAAAAATTTTGATGATGGCAATTATTTGTTGGTTAACAATTGTTGAATGTCCATATTGTGCTCAAAACATACCTTCCGAAACATAGTCAAAGCAAATAACAATGACAGTTGGAATAAACAAACTGAACTTGAGTTGTTCTATTTGTTTAGAAAAGAAATTAAAGGATAAAGTTTTCATTTTACCTAGAATTGAAAGATTGCATGACAATCATGGGGGCTCTTAAGCCTCCTAAATCATGTCTTTACAGAGATGAGTGTGTAAGCACACTGCTTGTGGGCATACAGAAAGCAGTAGCTTCTTAATTGAGAAATCAAGAGAGAGTTTGGTTTTAGTCTGTTTCCACTAAAGCAAAGGAGCATTGTCATCAAAATGGCTCTTTTAGTATGTAATAAAATGGCTCAAAGGATTTGCTGTCTTTGCTGTCCTTGCCATCGGCTTTTTTGTTTTTTATGATCATTTCCTAATGTTTGGTGAACAAGTAGACTCAGTTGATGATGTCCTGAGTGATCAGAAAGAATGACAAATTCTTAATACGTGCAATTGGACTGAAAAGAAGCATGGCTGTTGGTAATCTCTTTAACTGAAATGGTGAAAACAAGAATTAAAGAAGTGTTCCATCCTCTATATTTCCAGTCACTAAATGACAGCTTCTAGGAGTAATAGGGGCTGTAACTCGGGATCCCTGCTTCTGCACCCCAGAGATAAGAATGCCACTATGCCTTAGTGCTAGATTCCAAAGCTGTTTGACTGAAAGCTAAGAGGCGGTCCGCGGAAGGGAGTCTGAAGCATGAAGCACAGATCCTCTTTATGCAGCCTCTGGTTCTGCAATTAGCCTGGAATGAATGAGAGAATTAACACATTACAAAAACTTTGTGAACTGAAGTAAGACTCAGAGTAGACTTTTCTGCCTCCTTGGCTTCTATGCCTGGTCAACTAGTGGGCATAAGTGTTCCATAAATGTTTATTCCAGGTTTCATCGGGATTACATGTTTTAGGTTCACCAGGATTTGTGTGCCAGAGACAAGTTGGTTTATTCATTTTTCATTCATGTGAAAATATTGTTGAGCAAATACTAAGTGCCAGGTACTCTATTAGACAAAGAAAATTCAACAGTGTTTAAGACATGCCCTTTAGGAACCTAAAGTCCAGAAACAAAGCTATTAAACTTAAAATTGGTATTTACTAAAATAGTATAATTTTACGTGAACCTAAAGTACTGGGAGCTATGTGTGTACATTATGCGAGGACTGAAACTTGTCCTTGGATTTATGGAAAGGTTCCCCAAAGAAGGGACACTTAAGGTCTGAAAGATGAATAAAAATCAGCTAGGAAGGAGCCGGCGCGGGAAGTGGAAGTGGCTGGAGTTGTACCTTTGGGAGTAGAGGTCACTTTCTCAGATTATTGCATCTATAAACAAAACATTCTGAATGCCAAACTATTATTTCAAAAAAAAATGCATTTTGGAAATCCTGCCTCCTGTAGAGGCATGAACATGCACAAAGAAACTATATTATGGAATAAGCAGAAAATGTTGAAACTGGAACAAGAAAATACATATAAAATATTTTGAGGGATTATAAAGTTAAAATATGGATAATATTATAAAATATTCAGTGGCCAAATAAGACTATGTGCTGATTGATGTGAACATCCTTACAGATTTTTGTATTTCCCTGCCAGTAAATTGTGTGAACTAATGGAAATTGATATTAATACAGAAATGTTTCTGAAATGTGAAGGGTTGAAAGCATTTCTCAGAGAACCCTGGCTGCCATATTATTAAACTATTTCTCTGTTGGCTGAGTAGATTGTCACACCCTCCAGAGGAGGAGAGGGAAAGTCATGCCCAACATGTTACAAGTGATAATCTGGGCAACCATTCTGCACCCCTCCTTTCTCCCTATTGCCAGTATTCCACATGCAGTTTTCATCACTGTTCTCTGAAACACAATTAGGAATCACCTGATATTAATATTTAAAATACAATTTAAAAGCCTCTGAAATCTAGCATAATAACAAATGCATAATGTGTAAATAATTGGGAAAAGAGGCTAGTGGGTTCCATTCCACCACATAAATCCTTTGGACTATTTTAGGAAATCCTTAAGTAGAGTAAATGGACCAAACTATTGCCCTGCTACATAAAGCCACATGTGTTTCAGGTGCTTCTGATATCAATTAGGCTGTATTTCCAAACTGTGGTTGGGGTCTGCACCAGTATAATATTAGGAACTACGGATTATTACTTCTCTGACAATGCTGCTAGCAACTGGTCAGAGAAATCTGAGGGTACATCGAAAGAGTTCTGAGGACTCCAAAAGGTCACTGTGACCTAGGGCACATGAGTCAGCCCACTTTAAAATTTCAGGAGGCTTCCCATAAGTTTTCTCTATCCTTGTGTCTCCAACTCCAATAAATGGAACAAATGGCTTGAGACACTCAAAAGTAGACACTGGGGGAAGGATCAGGCTGTGTTTGCCTTCTGGAAACCTCAAAGCTTTGGCATTTGCAAGCAAGCAAAAAAGGGTGGGGAGCACTGTTACAGTCTAGAAAAGGGAGAGCCTGAAATAGTGGTGCTGACTAGCAAGGGGCGCCAAATTGTAAGGTCATGCGGAGAAACTGCTGGAAGTGACTTAAAAGTAACTAAACTAGAGCCAGTATCTTACAGCACATGGCCTTGGGTGCCCCGGGGGCACCTTTGTGAGGGATGGCCCCTCTGTTCTAGTCTAATACATTTAAATGCACAGAGATTGCAAATGTTTCAGATTTCGTAGGAGATGCCTCTTCCTGCCCTTATTTTTTCATTTTGTTTTATTTCTCTTTAATTCTACAACTACCTAAAACAGGACATTTGGTGGTTTTGGCAATCTCCTTTCACCCAAATAAGTCAGATGCTTTCCTTAGTTTCTAAAGCTTTAATCCCTACATGTTAAAATACGGGACAGATCCTAGTTTCTGGATCCAGCAAGAAAAGCAAACTTAATGTAAGTCAAGTGGCTGAGTCAGACACAGGGAGCAGCATCTTAGAAATGTAGTCCTAATAAATTTGTAAAAATAGTTGTAGTAATAATAACATGTTACATTTATGTAATAGGTTTTCACAGAGCTTTCACATCTACCTCAGTTGTTCACAACAACCAGTGAGGTAAGTGGAACAAGAGTTACTACCCATGTCTTACAAATGAGGAAACTGAGACTCAGAAAGACTGATGTGCCCAAAGACATGCTGAGCCAGAACCAGAAGCCAGGCTTTCAAATTCCAAGTTTATTCATTTTTCCATTGCTCAATACTGCCTCTTTCTTCATCTTACAGGAGTCATCCAGTCTTATTTTTAATTTGAAAGGAAAAGGGGAAGATAAATATTTGAGAAATGGCTTTAACATTGCAAGAAGAAAAAAAAATAAAAGCAAAAGCTAGTGAGGACCATTATATAGTGAGGTAGTGCTTGCTTACCAATATGTAAATTATTGAATGGTTGTGACTGATGAATAGAAGAAAGCTGGCAAAGACTGGTAGACTTAACACTCTTTGATATATAGTTTGTAGCTCAAGAGACTACCATAATTCATCTTTTGCTTCAAATTCATCAAAAATAGCCATATATATTACATAGTCTTATGCCCCAAAACTGTATTAGTACGAGACATTTCTAACAGCCAGCCTTCCACATAGATAACACAAAGTTCCCACTTCTTGCTTTGGTTTCAAAACACAAGATATAAGAATGGTGCTTTTCAGATCACTTATTTCTTATTAACTTTTTTTCCTAGGGGAATAAAATATCTTGACAAGTTGGTGCACACAATGCACATTAACTATTATTCCCTTTTAATATTTTAAATATGGACTTAACATTATCAGTTAACTAAAATAGGACAAAATAATACAAAATTCTTGTTAGAAATCACAACTTGAGTGAGAATTCAAGTGACTGTATATTAATTCAAGACTGCAACTTGTGTGACTGCCTGAAGAGAATCCTTTAACTAAAATAAAGTAGCACACTTGTCTCTTTACTAATTTAGCCATCAAAGATCACGTATGTTTATCAGATTGTAATTTGACTTAGAATTCTACACTTTCTTTTTGCTTTATGGACAAAAAAGAATGTTATCTTAAGGATAAAGAATAGTGAAGCTCTATCAGTTCATTAAGGTGAATGAGGTATACCTCTGAGCAGAAACCATGCAGGTTATCTAGCAACTGGGAGGGCCCTGAGTTTACAATCAGCCTTGGAATCCAAGAACAGGAATTTCAGCTTCCTTCTCTGACATTGGGTGGAACGTCAATAACTCTGAAAAGAAACCGAAAGCTTAAAAGGGATTTTAAAGAAGGATGTTTTTCTAATAGTTTAGAGGACATACAGAGGTCATTTTATTATTGAAACAAGGAACTTTCCTCTATCAGACAGGAAATTACGCAACTCCTTGGAATGTTAAGTCACACTTTCAAAATTAACAACTATTTTTCCTACTAAAAAGTAACAGTCTGTTCTTTAAATATTTTAAGATCATATTCATGTCTTAGGTACAGAGAATAAGATACTTGGGGGGTATGGAGCCACAATGCTGGAACAAGAGCCATATTCCAGAGCACGATATTTGGTATTATATCTTAAATTTTTTAAATAAACTTTTTTATTGAGAAGACACACCCTATGGAAAACATACAAAATCAAAGCACGTAGGATGGTGAATTGTCACAAAAAGAACATATCCATGTAACTACCAACAAAGTCAAGAAATAAAACATCACCACCATCATAGAAACCCCTTTGTGTGGCATTTCTTTATCATCCTCTGTTCTTCCTCTACACAGGTAACCACTATTCTGCCTGCTCACACCAGGAATTAATTATAGTTGCCTCTTTTTGTACTTTATTTGAAAGGAATCATAAAGATTAGATAATTTTGGGGTCAAGTCTTTTGTTCAGGTTTTTGATTGTGAGATTCATTCATGTTGCTGCATGTAGCACGTGTGTTCATTATCTGTGCTAATTGTGTCCATTGTGTTATTGTGCCACAATTCAGTTATAATTCTACTACTGAGAAATATTTAGATTATGTCCTGGTTTGGCCATTATGAATAATTCCTTTAAATATTTTGTACTTAAAATTTTTTTTGGTACATTGCTGCTGGGTACAGTCCTCAAAGAGTGTTTTAGGTCATATCATAAACCCATGTTCAGATACTGTCAAATGGTTTTCTGAAGTTATTGTATCAGTTTATACCCACCTAGCATTTCAGTTGCCTCCTGTCCTCACCACCTAGAATTGTCATTTAAAAATATTTATCATTTTAACTTACATTTCCCTGGTGACTACGTTAAGCAATTTTTTCCACATATTTATCAACTATTTGGAAATCCCATCTCATGAACTGCCTATTCAAGGTTTTTCCCCCACTTTATTAAATCCAAATTGTCTTTGCTTTTTCTTTCTTTATGGAGATTCTTTCTCTTGGGACTCCTTGACCCATTGGTTATTTTTTAGAAGTATGTTGTTTAATTTCAAAATATTTAGGATTTTTTCCAGCTTTTTTCCTGTTAATTGATTTCTACTTTAATTCCATTGTGGTTAGAGAACATGATTTGTATGATTTCTAGGTTTAAAAAAAAATTTTTTTTAAGGTGTGTTTTATTCATAGGAGCTTGAGAAGAATGTATATTCTATTATTGCTGGATGGGCTGTTTTTTAAATGATAAGGTGTGAGAGAGTGTAACATTCTATAATCCACCAATTAAATCTTAATCCTTGTTGCAGGACTTTGTCTCAGGGTTGTGACATCCACAAATTCTCCAGTGATATATTTGTGTCTCCCTATTCTCTACTCCCTTTTCTGGCTTCAGCATTCTCAATCTGTTTCCTTAAAGCCCAACACCTGTGACTATTTTGTTGCCCTCACCCACATACACCTTTGGAGAGGCAGGACTGCTAGAGGGAGATGGGTTGGGAGGAATTCCTTAACCCCAGTTAGGATGAGGCTTATAAAAGTAGTTATCCCTTTAAAATAGGCTTTTATCATCAATGATATCATCAATATAGTGATACAGCCACACTATTTGTGGTTTCTTCCATGTGGCCATGTCCTGGGCTACAAGTCCGTGACAAATGGTGGGACTGTGGAAGAACAATGAATGTGCAGTGCCGGCATTCCATGTGAAGGCAACCTGTTCCTAACTTTCCTGTGCTATGTCAACAGAGAAAAGCATTAGCAAGGTTCACACATAATGATACGTCCCTAGTTCATGACTGAGTGTGTCCATAAGGGATGCTATAGAGGGGACAGCAGCAAGCAAAGGGGGTGTGACTTTATTCAATTCCCCGTAGTCCCTGGTCATATGCCAGGAGCGGTCTGGCTTTCTCACTGGTCACACTGGGGAATTAAAGGGACTATGAGTGGGCTTTATGATGCCCACATTCTCCAACTCCTGTAGAGTTTCTCTAATTTCCCCAGGCAATTTATACTGCTTAGTATTTGGCACCTGCTGAGGCAGAGTAGAGCTAGAGTGGATGCTGAGCATGTCCCCTCAGAACTGCCTTTACCACACTTACCCCCAGTCTGAACTCAGTTGAGATGGTCTGTAACCATAGGCTTTGCAGGATATTTACCCCCAAAATATATTCAGGGATGGGAGAAATGTGTATCTCCATATCAATAGGTGTTTCCAAGGGGTGAAGAGTAGTCCATCTCCATATCACTAGGTAACTACAAGGGCAAGTGAAAGCATATCTGGAGCTGGAGAGGTTGGGTGGGGTTCCTTCTTCTGCAGCTGGGTTGTGAAAAACAGAAGAGAGCAGAAGTGGATGACTGCTTGTAAGCAATAAATGGGTTTCTCCCAGTTTATTTCTCCCTTTGACTGGTTTTGGTTTCAAATATATTTTGCCCCAGGAATTTCCCCCCAGAGTTACAATGCCCAACTCCTGTAACACCTGCTGGAGCTCTGCATGTTTTCCAGCTAGTGGATAAGTATGGTAAACCACCCTGATTGGGCCAAACTGCCCTGATGGCTGCTGTCAACCAATCCAGAAGCACCTGATTCCCTGAGGTGTGATGGACACTTTGCAACTGCTGCTGGAGGGAAGGGTGAGTCATCAGGAAAGCCAGTCTACCCATTTCAGAACCCCACATAACAATGTTTTCCACCCCCATATTCCAGAGATGCAAAAACCACGTAGGGAGAGGTTCCAATGACTTCTGCCTAAACTGGACGCTCATGTCCATCCGCTCATCCTGGGTACAGGGGCGGAGCATGGAGCGCTCCTCAACCTGGGGAGGGGGCGGCTTCTCCCCCTGAAGATCCCAAGGTTGTTGCATTTTTATGTTCTTAGTCACAACTAGGTGGGCCTTTAATAAGGGAGAGGCCAGTGCCTCCAGTGGTGGCAGCTCGGCCCTCAGCCCCACCCCCTCATCCTCCCCTGACATCTCCTCTACCATCTCCCAGGGTTAAGGCACCGCTCTCTCCTTCCCATCCCCCATAGACTCCTGAAATGCAGATTCTCCGGCTGCCTCCTCCCTCGCTGCTACCACATCTTCCAAGAGCATGACCCACCTTCTCAATAACTGTCTCTCTTTCTTGAGGGCATCCCATAGGTCACCGCCTAGCTCCTCCAAGTGATGCCAAAGTCTCTTTCTTTCCTCCTCAATAATCCTTTCTACTCTTCTGAGAGATAAACATCCCACAATCCTGGCTGCTACAGGGCCACACAGGGCCTTTAAGCAGTCTTCTATTTCATGCAGGGCTAATTCCACAGCTTCCAGTGTCTCCACCCTTCCCTAATTCTGGGGAAGGTCCCTCCCATCTAGGGGGTGCTTTACCCTAGACCAATTCCTCACTAGAGGCTTCCCAAGTGGAAGGCCCATGGATGAGGGCTCCTTGATGAAACCCCACCTTCCATAGCTGCTGGAGGTATGGGTGAGTCATCAGCCCTCACTGCTGAAGTCACTGGGGCCTCCCCACCATCCACAGTAGGGTTTCTGGGTATCTCCCCACCATCTCTAGTGGCAGCGTGCCCAAAGGTCACACCCATGTAGACAAATTTTGGGTTCAGAGGTCTTGCCAACTACTGCCAGATGTAATTCTTGGGGGGAAAATATTTTCCCAGCCTGTGGCAAAATACCTTTGAAACCAGAATCAGTGAAAGGGAGAAATAAAGTGGGAGAAACCTTTTTATTTCCTACAAGCAGTCGTCCACTTCTGCTCACCCATGTCTCTCATGACCCCACCCAACCTCTCTGATCCAGATATGCCCTTGCTCCCCCTTGCAATCACCTATTAATAGGCAGATAGACTACTTCTCTTCACCCTTAGTAACACCTATTGATATGGAGATGCAGTAAGGCCAGATGAGAGACTCTGGAAATACTGCAGTTTTACCCATACCATGGTGTACAATTCTAATATATCACTATTTTGTTTGGTTCTATTTTGTTTAAATTTTTCATATTTGTTCTTAAGAGAGATTGGCCTTGATATTCTCTTCTTGGAGTGTCTTTGTAAATTTTGATATCAATATTATGCTGGCCTCATACAAAGGACTGAGAAACATTTTAAAAATATGTATATATATTCTGAAAGAGTCTTTGTAAGACTGGTGGTATTTTTTCCTTAGTTTTAAGAGAGGAAAATACCAGTGGTGTTTGAGAATTTCTTTGTGGAAGATTTTTAAATTTCAGATTCAATTCTTTAATAATTATAAAGCCATTCAAATTTTCTATTTCTGATTGTATCTATTTTGGTAGTTTTTTTCTTTCTAGAAATGTATGCATTTCATCTAATTCTTCATAGCCCAGTATGGAAGTGACAAGCTATTAAAATTCAAATTTATTTAAATGAGTTCATTCAGACATTTTGTCCTTCTGTCATACCAGCTACCTCTCAAGTGCTTGCTAGCCACGGGCAGCCAGTGGCCGCCATGCTGGACAGAGTGGACTGTGAACCATTTCATTCCAGAAGTTTCTATTGGACAGCTCTAAAAGTGTTCAAATTCCATGACACAAATATATAATATCTTATCTTACAAATGTCAGTGATAGCTAAGTGATATCATCTTTACTAGTATTACCCCTTTATTTTTTTATCATTCTCAGAGTTATTATTTATTCTAAGCAATCAACTTTTGGCTTTGTTGTTTCTTCTATCACATTTTAGATTCTTTTCTTAACTTCATTAATTTCTGCTTTTATGATTTCCTCATTTCTATTTTTTTTTCCTTGGGTTTAATTAGTGTTCATTTTCTACCTTCACACAGTTAGATAATTTAGATAAGTATTTCTCAGCTTTTGTTCTTTCCTAGAATATGCATTTCAGGCTAAACTTTTCCCTCTAGGCATAGTTAGCCACATTCTACAAGTTATACTATATTTTTATAAACACTCATTTTAAAGTATTTTCTAATTTCTCCTATAATTGGGCCTGTTGTTTATTATAATTGTATTGTTTAATTTCCAGATATTTGTGGGTCTATTTGAGTTCTAGGTTAATTTAATAGTGGTTAGAGGACATATTCTATGTGATATTAGGCCTTTAAAATTTGTTGAGACTTGCTTTATGGAAAAAATAATAATCATTCTCATAAATGTTTTAGGTGCATTTAAAATATTTTGTAATTTTTTGTAATTATTGTAATTATTGCATGCAGCTTTCTATATTTGTTACATTAAGTCAAATTTATTAAATACTGCTCAAAATTTGATATTCAAGCTGATTCTTTTCAAGGACATATGGAGCAATTTGATAAATTAATCCAGATATATTAGAGGCTAGTAGGAAATAAATGAGAAGCTAATAAGAAATAAATGAGAGCTTTACAGTCCTTCTTTCCTGAAATCCTGTATTTTGATATTAACCACTTTAAGACTACATCTTAACTTAAAAAAGTAACTCTAATTGTTAGGCAGAAAGACAAATATGAGAGTGATGAAAACAGAGTGGGGCCCACCGAGAACTCTGGGAGTTAATCAGATAAAGCCAGAGAGCCAGAAAAGCCTCACAGAGACAACATCCTTTGCAGTGTGAGTTCATTCCACATGCTCTGAATCTGGGCTGACCTTGAGACTTGCCCTTTCCCATACAGGTGAGATAGGGCAGAGACAAGAGACAAGCATTATGATTAAATTTCCCAAAAATGCTGAGATGTGAATATCATGGTGGGAACAAGAAGGACTTATTTTGAAGCTAAGAGCAGAGAGTTGGGGAGTTAGATTCCTAACATATTCTTTGGTAATCAGTCAGCAACCTATCTTAAGGCAACGTAAGCAGTCTTAACTGATTTGTTCTCAGTACTTGGGGAGTACCCACTGTCTCTGAAAGGAACCAACAGTTTTTTCCTGTAGGATTACCTAGAGAACTGACTATAGGTAATGACATATTGTCTCTCACCAAAGATAGACATCATGAGACTGCCTGACAAGCCTATGCTTCCTGACCCTTTACATTTATCCCACTCTTGAAACTCCTTAAAAGACAGAATCCCAAATTTTGGGTGCACCTCCTCCACTCTGAGGTTGCCCACACTCACCGTTCTTTGAGTGTCACTCTCTTTGTCCTGCTCAGGATAAGTAAGGAGGGGCTACCGAGAACTCTGATTTGGGCTTGCAAGTTCCCGTCACTGGAGTGACCTGGACGGAACTGTGGCTATACAATCGTGCTCCTTGGTAGCCTGCCTGAAAATCTCTTTTCTTTGCCTTTAAGAAGTTCTCAGAGAATAATCTCACTCCATCTAGTGCTCTGTGGCTCCCCCAGATCCTGGGCTGATGGGGACTCCATGGTGTGCAGATTCAAGTGGACCCTGGATGCCAGGTGACACTGGCTTTAGGAGTTGGCAAGGGATTATACCCTATGCCAAGCAGTGGTTCAACCAGCTTCCCTTTCCTCCCTCTGTTTTTCCTTCTTCTCTACTTTGTTCAAGTAAATCTGCCTCTGTCTATCTTGACTCTGGTCCACTCCTCCCTTGGAGTGTAATCAAATGAACCTGTCTCTTCTATCCACCTTGACTCTAGCCGGCTTCTCCTTTAGAGTGTATTCGAATAAAACTTTCATTCTGCTTCATGACTGTGACTCTGCCCTTCGATTCCTTGTTGTGGCAGGGACAAGAACCAAGGAGAGCAAACTCAACCCCCCTAACATGATGATGGGGGTTTCAGACACAATTTTGTCTGTGAAGAAATGCCTTTAGCACAGCAATAGCTAATAATCATGGGAGAGGGAAATCTGGGTATTTCTGATTACTAGGTAATAAATATGCTACTCAGACATACCTGTTTTCATATGCATTGTAAAAACATACTTCAAGGAAGTGTTTTATAATAATACATTATTTTTGTATTATTAAAACAAGGGTATTACTTGAATCAGATTTTGTTACATTACAGTTATTGATAACTTGAGAAATAAGCACTAGAAATTTCACTTAAAAATATTTTTTGTCCTCTTTTCTAAATTAGTTACAGGTTTGGATTTCTGTTTTTAAAGGAGAGTGGTTTTTCAATTGTAAGTGAATCTAAACTCTGAATTATCCCAGATTTTCCCATGCTTGATTCCTGTCACACACAGTCTTGTGAAATAATTTTCCAGATAGTACCACAATGTTTGGCCACTATTTAATCATAATTTTCCATAAGTTTAGCTGTCCTAAATCCTCATTTGTTCCCCCAAATACTTGTTACTTTATTACATTCAAAGATGAAATTAAGTCACTCTGCATGTCTTTTAATGCTATTTTGAGACTTTCATTGAAAGATTTGTACAGAGGGGATTTCCATCACTACCTGGTTTTATTGATTTCTCAGGAAAACAAACAGAAGCTTAGAGGCTGATTTGGTCTACTAACACTAGACATACTGAAAATATGCTCTATGGTATAAATACAGCAGAAACTGATTCCATGAGTGCTACACTGAGAAGGAAAATATACTTTGGCTTTCATACAAAGCACATAGTGAACATAGCCAATCTCTCCCTTGCCACCAAATGGATTCTCTCAGAGGTAATGACTCAACTCAGCAGCTGGAGAAAGCAGAAATACCTTTAGGCATAAAAATTTGCTGCAGTTGTCTTGCTAATGTGGATGAAAGACCTATAAGCATTTATTTCAAACAGTCATAAATTTGTTGGCAGTTTCATTCTTCTTATTGATTTATATTGTGAAAATTCCCAAGAGTTCTTAGAGAAGAGGAATATAAGGTTTAGACTCAAACTGTAAACTCATTATTGTAAAAGCCATGCCATGTTATGTGTACTTTTTCAAGTTGATTGTGTCTATATGTTATCAAATCATGTAAATGGACAGAGAAAAATAAATTCAAGATATAGGAACATGACAAACTTTTATTTTGAAGGAGATTTGTTATATAGACTAAGGCTAAAATGTGTCCATTCACACATTTGGTTAACCTAAGAATATGGTCACTATTCTTAATTGGAATAGGAAAAAAGAATATATGTATACTTTATAAAAAACACTGTTATGAATTATTACAGACAGTACCTTTAGAAAATGATGTTACATGTAAGAACACCTTGCACAGAAATTCTGTTGTATACTTTTGTACCAATTTTGTGTTTAGATCAATATTCCTCTACATTTGTGCAAAAACCCTTGTTTTTTAAGACTCAGAAAATGTAGAAATACCACATATTTCCTTTTCTTGTGTGTACATTTTATGACCATTGGGGCACTCCCAACCTTTACTAACAATTTAGGCATTGAGCTTAACTTCTTTTTCTTTTTAAGTTCTTCCATTGTCTAGGAGATGCCAACACCCTTATACCTATATTTTAGTTTGGTGACATTTCTAACTTCAATGCACTTCTCCCCTTTAGCACCCTGTGCCTATAACCATTTACTGGATTTTGTCATTCCTTGGAACCACTTTACTGTTAAATATTAAAATCAACTAAAATTTTAATTTCACACATTTCACACATCCTATCTGTTCTGCTCTCCCCTTGTACACATACACAAACACACACAAATATATATATATATATATATATATGAAGTATTATTGTCTATATTACCAGATGGTATAAGTATTTACATGGAAAATCCTAGGATATTTATAAATCAACTATTAGAACTAATGAGTGTATTAGAGTGGTAGAGACAATATACAAAAATTGTATTTTTTATATTAACACAATTGAAAAAAATTTTTTAATTTTACTTAAAAAACATCAAAAGTCATAGAATTAAGAGTAAGTTTAACAAATTATGTTTAGTGTCTATACACTGAAAACTACCAGTCATTGCTGAGAGAAAATAAAATAACATGAAAAATACCATGCTCACAGACTGAAAGACTGAATTTAAAATTTTTAATTATCTTCAGACTGATCTATTGATTCAATATAATGTGAATCATAACACCATCACAGTTTTTTTTTTTTGGTAAAAATTGATGAACTGATTCTAAAATTTATATAGAAATACAAGAAACCTAGAGTACTAAATGTATCCTAAAAATGAAGAGCAAAGTTGAAGGACTTCAATTTTCTGAATTCAAGAATTAGTATAAAACTGCAATAATTAATATAATACGGAATTAACATAAAGACAAAAAGTGAATAGATAAATAAAACAGAATATGAAGTCTAGACTCCAGAACACAGAGTCCAGTCATTTACCTGACTTGTATGTCTTATATAGTTATTTAATTTTCAACTAGAGTACAACAGCGATTCAGTGGAAAAAGGAAAGTCTTTCAAGTAATGGTACTAGAGAAATTGAGCATACATGTGGAAAGGAAAGAAACTTGATCTCAACTTTCAAAAATTAAATGAAGATGATTCAGAGGCCTAAATGTAAAAGCTAAAACTCTAAGGTTTAGATGAGAAAATAGAAGAATAGTTTATACAGGCCACAGAAAGCAACAAACATAAATGTAAAATTGGACTACATTGAACTTTAATAATAAATTTGACTTCATCAAATTTAATAACAAGTTTGACTACATCAAGATTTAATAATAAATTCAACTACATCAAAATTAAAACTTCTGCTTATCAAAAGATACCATTAAGAAAATGAATAGGCATTTAATAATATTAATTCTTCCAATCTATGAACAAAGGATGTTTTTCCATTTTTTTTGCATGTATTTTAGTATATTTCATCAGGGTTTTATACTTTTTAGTGTACAAGTGCTTCACCTTCTTGGTTAAGTTTATTCCTTATATTTTGCCTTTTGATGTTATCAAAAATGGAATTGTTTTAATAATTGCTTTGCCAGATAGTTTGTTACTGTTGTATAGAAATGCAACTGATTTTTGTATGTAGATTTAGTACCCTGTAGTTTTACTGAATTTGTTTATTAAATATAACGGGTTTTCTTGTGGTGACTTTAGGATTTTCTACATGTTTGCAAATCATGTTATCTGCCAACACAGGTCATTTTACTTCTTTTCCAATTTGGATTCCTTTTATTTTTTTATGTTGCCTGAATTTCCAGTACTATGTTAAATGAAAGTGGTAAGAGTGGAAATCCTTGCTTTAATGTCCATACTACAAAAAGTGATTTAAAGATTCAATGTAATCTATCAATATCCAAATGGCATTTCTTACAAAAATAGAAAAAACAATTGTAAAATTCATATGAAACTACAAAAGATTCTGGACAGACAAAGCAACCTTGAGCAAGAAGAATAAAATTAGAGGAATCATGCTTCATTATTTAAAAATTTATTACAAAGTTACAGTAATCAAAACAGTATGGTACTGGCATACATATAGACATATAGACCAAAGGACTGGAATAGAGAACCCAGAAATAAACCTATGCATATGTGGGCAACTGATCTTTAACAAAGATTTCAAGAACACAAAGGTGAAAGAATACTCTCTTGAAGAAATTATGTTGGCAAATCTGGGTACCGATATTCAACAGAATGAAATTGGACCCTTATCTTACATTATAGATAAAAAATTAACTCAGAATTAACTCAAAGAACTGAAACTGTAAAACTCCAAAAGAAAACAGGGGAAATGTTTCCTGACATTGATCTAAGTGGTGTTTTCTTGGATATTACACCAAAAGCACAGGCTTCAAAAGAAGAAATAGGCAAATGGGACCATATCAGGCTTCAAAGGAAACAATCAACAAGATGTAAAGGGAACCAATGGAATGGGAGAAAATACTGCAAACCATATATCTGATACAGGTTAATGTAAACTCCTTCACTCAATAGCAAACATATCATCCACTTTAAAAATGGGCAAAGGAACTGAATAAAGATTTCCTCAAAGAAGGCAAACAAATAGCCAACAGGTATATGAATAGGTGCTCAATATCACTAATTATAAGAGAAAGGCAAATCAACCACAATGAGATAGCACCTCACAAGAGTTAGGATGACGGTTTTAAAAAAAAGATAACAGGTGAGTTTTGGATTCAAGATTGCGGTGTGACAGGTGAGACAGAGAACTCCTCCAAAAACCACAGATAGTGTGAAAATATAGTTAATACAACTAACCTTAAAACAGCAACAGGAAAGATGGCTGCACTAGACTGCATACAGACCTCACAGCAAAGCAGACCTCACAAAACAAGGTAACGTACGAAAGCCTTGATCTGGCAGGACCCGAGCCCTTCCCCCACCCAAGCTCACTGGCAGGAGGAAGAGAAATGGAGTGGGGTAGGGGGTGGAAACCTTGGACTGCTGAACACCTAGCCTTGGGGATCTGCTTTGCTAGTAGAAATCTACACTGTGCGGTGCTCTGGAGGATGGGGAGCTGGGACAGGCGGAGTGCTTGAGAGACAGATTCTGGCCATTTGTGGAGGACAGGATCCACACCCGGCTGCTCTGAGACAAGGAAAAGACAGGCAGTCTGGGAGGCTTCCTAGCAGCGAGAAGGCTGCTGAAGGGGCGGGGTTTGTACAAAGCTTGCTGCGCGGGAGAAGGGATAGGGGGACAAGGTTGTCTGGGCATACTCTGCCCAGCAGATTGGGAACTTGGGGAGCTTCAGGCGCTCCATTCCCCTGGCTGGCTACTCAGCTCCGAGGCCCCCCACACAGCCTGCTGAGGCTTCCTCCTGGCCTGACAGCACCAGCTCGCAAAACGGAGGTCACTGCTCTGGCATCAGACCAGCCAGAGAGGGGCTTCACCTACAACAGCTAGGGACGCCAAGCACAAAGGCTTACACCTGTGTGCTTGGCCCACTGGCTGTGATACTGGAGACAAGCAGGGCAGGCAGGAGTCATGAAAAAGATCTTTCCTCCCCCCAGACACCAGCTCTGTTCCCTTATGACCAACAAACTCACTCTAGGGGCTGAGCTCCAGAGACTGGAGCTTCTGGGCAATAGAAAGCACAACACAGAAATCTGAAACATCAAAAGAAAATGGTACAGACCAAAATCTCACAAACACCAAAAAAGGGCCAAGTAAAACTGAACTCACCAATCTTCCTGAAAGAGGGTTCAAAATAAAAATCATAAACGTGCTTATGGAGGTACAGAAAAATATTCATGAACTCAGAAACAAATTTAAGATGGAGATTCAATCATTAAGAAATTCCATATCTGAAATGAAACATACAATGGAGGGATTTAAAAGCAGATTAGATGTTGCAGAAGAGATGGTAAATGGAATAGAAATTAGAGAAGAGGAATATAAAGAAGCTGAGGCGCAGAGAGTAAAAAGAATCTCTAAGAATGAAAGAATATTGAGAGAACTGTGTGACCAAACCAAACGGAACAATATTCGCATTATAGGGCTACCAGAAGGAGAAGAGAGAGAGAAAGGGATAGAAAGTGCCATTGAGGAGGTAATTGCTGAAAACTTCCCCAATATGGGGAAGGCGATAGTCTCTCAGGCCATCAAGATGCACAGATCTTCCAACACAAGGGATCCAAGGAAGACAACACCAAGAAATATAATTATTAAAATGGCAAAGATCAAGGGTAAAGACAGACTTTTAAAAGCATCTAGAGAGAAAAAATGATCACATACAAAGGAAAGCCCATCAGGCTACCATCAGATTTCTCAACAGAAACCTTACAGGCCAGAAGGGAGTGGCAAGATATACTTAATGCAATGAAGAAGGGCCTCAAACCAAGAATACTCTACCCAGCAAGGTTATCACTTAAATTTGAAGGAGGGATTAAATAATTTCCAGATAAGCAAAAGCTGAGAGAATTTACCTCCCACAAACCACCTCTGCAGTGCATTTTGAAGGGACTCCTATAGATGGAAGTATTCCTAAGACTAAATAGATGTCACCCAAGGGATACACAAAGAGTACAGAATATGATTCATAACATACAAAGAATGAAGGAGGAAGAAAAGGAGGAAGAAAAAAAAAGAATCTTTAGGTTGTGTTTGTAATAGCATATGAAGTGAGTTAAATTATACTGTTAGATAGTAAGGGAATTACCCATGAACCTTAGGTAACCACAAATCTAAAGCCTGCAATAGCAATAAGTACATACTTTTCAATAATCACCCTAAATATAAATGGCTTGAATGCACCAATCAAAAGACATAGAGTCACTGAATGGATAAAAAAACAAGACCAATCTATATGGTGCCTACAAGAGACTTATGAGAGACTCACTTCAAACCCAAGACATAAACAGACCGAAAGTAAAGGGATGGAAAAAGATATTTCATTCAACTCATAGGGAGAAAAAAGCAGGAGTTCCAGTACTTGTATCAGACAAAACAGACTTCAAAACAAAGAAAGTCACAAGAGACAAAGAAGGACATTACATAATGATAAAGGGGTCAGTCCAACAAGAGGATATAACTATTATAAACATCTATGAACCCAACAGTGGATCACCACATATGTGAAACAAATACGAACAGAATTAAAGGAGGAAATAGAATGCAGTGCATTCATTTTGGGAGACTTCAACACACCACTCACTCCAAAGGACAGACCAAACAGACAGAAAATAAATAAAGAGCCAGAGGCACTCAACAATGTATTAGAACAGATGGATCTAACGGACATCTACAGAACACTCCATCCAAAAGCAACAGGATACACATTCTTCTCAAGTGCACATGGAATATTTTCAAAAATAGATCATATACAAGGCCACAAAAAGAGCCTCAGCAAATTCAAAAAGATTGAAATTGTACCAACCAGCTTCTCAGATCACAAAGGCATGAAAGTAGATATAAATTACTGAAAGAAAATAAAAAAGCCCACAAACACATGGAGGCTTAATAACATGCTTTAAATAATCAATGGATCAATGTCGAAATAAAAACAGAGATCAAGCAATATATGGAGACAAATGACAAGAATAGTTCAACACCACAAAATCAGTGGGATGCAGCGAAGGCCATGCTAAGAGGAAAATATATTGCAATACAGGCTTACTTCAGAAAAGGAGAGCAATCCCAAATGAACTGTCTAAACTTACAACTAATGAAACTAGAAAAGGAAGAACAAATGACGCCCAAAGTCAGTAGAAGGAGGGACATAATAAAGATTAGAGCATAAATAAATAAAATTGAGAAGAATAAAACAAGAGAAAGAATCAATGAAAGTAGAAGCTGGTTCTTTGAGAAAATAAACAAATAGATAAACTCCTAGCCAGACTTATCAAGAAAAAAAGAGAGTCAACACATATAAACAGAATCAGAAATGAGAAAGGAAAAATCACTACGGACACCACAGAAATACAAAGAATTATGGGAGAACACTATGAAAAATTATATGCTAACAAACTGGATAACTTAGAAGAAATGGACAACTTTCTAGAAAAATACAATCTTCCAAGGATGACCTAAGAAGAAACAGAAAATCTGAACATACCAATTACCAGCAAAGAAATTGAATTGTTAATCAAAAAACTACCTAAGAACAAAACTCCTGGACCAGAAGGTTTCATTGCTGAATTTTATCAAACACTCAGTGAAGACTTAAAGTTTTCCAAAAAGTAGAAGAGGATGGAATACTCCCAAACTAATTCTACGAGGCCAACATCACTCTAATACCAAAACCAGGCAAAGACACCACAAAAAAAGAAAATTACAGACCTATATTCCTGATGAACATAGATGCAAAAATACTCAACAAAATATTAGCAAACTGAATTCAAAAATATATCAAAAAGATCATCCTCCTTGACCAAGTAGGAATTATTGCAGGGGTGCAAGGATGGTACAACATTCGAAAATCTATCAACATCATCCACTACATCAACAAAAAGGACAAACACCATAGATGCTGAAAAAGCATTCAACAAAATTCAACACCCATTAATGATAAAAACTCTCAACAAAATGGGCATAGAGGGCAAGTACCTCAACATAATAAAGACCATATATGCAAACCCAAAGCCAACATAACACTTAACAGTGAGAAGCTGAAAGCTTTTCCTTTAAGATCGGGAAGACAAGGATGCCCACTCTCCCCTCTCTTATTCAACATAGTTCTAGAGGTCCTAGCCATGGCAATCAGACAATACAAAGAAATAAAAGGCATCCCTATTGGTAAGGAAGAAGTAAAACTATCCCTGTTTGCAGATGACATGATATTGTACATAAAAAACCATAAAGAATCCACTCCAAACCTACTAGATCTAATATCTGAATTCAGCAAAGTTGCGGGATACAAAATTAATACACAGAAATCTGTTTCATTTCTATACACTAACGGTGAACTAGCAGAAAGAGAAATCAGGAAACAATTCCATTCACAATTGCATCCAAAAGAATGAAATACCTAGAAATAAACGTAACCAAGGAAGTGAAGGACTTATACTCTGAAAACTACAAGACACTCATAAGAGAAATTAAAGAGGACACTAACAAATGGAAACACATCCCATGCTCATGGTTAGGAAGAATTAATATTGTCAAAATGGCCATCCTGCCTAAAGCAATCTACAGATTCAATGCAATCCCTATCAAAATACCAACAGCATTCTTCAATGAACTAGAGCAAATAGTTTGAAAGTTCATATGGAACCACAAAAGACCCCAAATAGCCAAAGCAATCCTGAGAAGGAAGAATAAAGTGGGGGGAATTATGCTCCCTGACTTCAAGCTCTACTACAAAGCCACAGTAATCAAGACAATTTGGTACCAGCACAAGAACAGACCCATAGACCAATGGAACAGACTAGAGATGCTAGATATAAACCCAAGCATACATGGTCAATTAATATATGATAAAGGAGCCATGGACATACAATGGGCTAATGACAGCCTCTTCAACAGCTGGTGTTGGCAAAACTGGACAGCTACATGCAAGAGAATGAAACTGGATTATTGTCTAACCCCATACACAAAAGTAAAGTCAAAATGGATGAAAGACCTGAATGTAAGTCATGAAACCATAAAAATCTTCAAAAAAAACATAGACAAAAATCTCTTGGACATTAATATGAGCAACTTCTTCATGAACATATCTCCCTGGGCAAGGGAAAGAAAAGCAAAAATGAACAAGTGGGACTATATCAAACTAAAAAGCAAAGGACACCATCAATAGAGCAAAAAGACATCATACAGTATGGGAGAATATATTCATAAATGACATATTCGATAAGGGGTTGACATCCAAATTATATAAAGAGCTCATGCACCTCAACAAACAAAAAGCAAATAAGCCTATTAAAAAATGGGCAGAGGAGCTGAACAGAAACTTCTCCAAAGAAGAAATTCAGATGGCCAACAGGCACATGAAAAGATACTCCACATCACTAATCATCAGAGAAATGCAAATTAAAACCACAGTGAAATATCACCTCACACCAGTTAGGATGGCCAGTATCCAAAACACAAACAACAACAATGTTGGCCAGGATGTGGAGAAAGGGGAACCCTCCTACACTGCTGGGAGGAATGTAAATTAGTTCAACCACTGTGGAAAGCAGTATGGAGGTTCCTCAAAAAGCTCAAAATAGAAATACCATTTGACCCAGGAATTCCACTCCTAGGAATTTAGCCTAAGAATGCAGCAGCCCAATTTGAAAAAGACACATGCACCCCTATGTTTATCGCACTATTTACAATAGCCAAGAAATGGAAGCAACCTAAGTGTCCATCAGTAGATGAATGGATAAAGAAGAGGTGGTACATATACACAACGGAATATTATTCAGCCATAAGAAGAAAACAAATCCTACCATTTGCAACAACATGGATGGAGCTAGAGGGCATTATGCTCAGTGAAGTAAGCCAGGCAGAGAAAGACAAGTATCTGATGATTTCACTCACCTGTGGAGTATAAGAACAAACAAAAACTTAAGGAACAAAACAACAGCAGACTCACAGAACCCAAGAATGGACTAACAGTTACCAAAGGGAAAGGGACTGCGGAAGATGGGTGGGATGGGAGGGATAAGAGGAAAAAGAGTATTATGATTAGCAGATATAATGTAGCAGGGTGGGGGGCATACGGGGAAGGCTGTATCACACAGAGAAGACAAGTAGTGATTTTATAGCATCTTACTACGCTAATGGACAATGGCTGGAATGGGGTATGTGGTGGGGACTTGATAACAGGTGGAGTCTAGTAACCATAATATTGCTCATGTAATTGTACATTAATAATAGCAAAAAAATGGATAGAGACCTGAATAGACATTTTCCAATTAAGACATATGGATGGCCAACAGACCCATGCTGTTGCATGATATTGTTGTCAATGTGATATTGTTGTTCAATATCACATACATATGCTCAGTATTACTAATCACCAGGTAAATGCACATCAAAACCACAATGAGGTATCACCCTACACCACTTGGAATGGCTACTATCCAAGAGACAAGAAATAACAAGTGTTGGCAAGGATTGCGAGAAAAAGGAACCCTCCTACACTGTTGGTGAGAATGTAAATTAGTTCAGCTACTATGGAAAACAATATGGAGGTTCCTCAACAAACTAAAAACAGAAATACCAAAAGACCCAGCAGTTCCACTTTTGGAAATTTACCCAAAGTAAACAAAATCTCTGATTCAAAAAGATATATGAAATACGTGCACCTATGTTCACTGCAGCATTACTTACAATAGAGAAGATATGGAAGCAACCCCAATTCCCACTGACAGATGAATGGATAAACAAGAGGTGGTACAATAACACAATGGAGTATTATTCAGCCATAAAAAAAGGATATCCTACCATTTTTGACAACATCGATGGATATAGAGGGTATTATGCTAAGTGAAGTAAGCCAGGCAGAGAAAGACAATTTCTCTGAATCATTCTGTTGACGAAAACCATATGATTTCACTTATATGTGGAATCTAAAAAACAAAACAAACAAAAAAGAAATATACCCACAAATACAGACAATAGACTGTTGGTTACCATAGAGAGCGAGGTAAAGAGGTTGGTCAAATAGGTGAAGGGGATAAAGAGGTACAAACTGCAAATTGTAAAATAAGTTAGCCATAGTAATGGAAGTACAACATAGAGAATATAACCAATAATATTGTGGTATATTGGTATGGTAATGGGGTAGCCACATTTATTGTGGCAAGCATCTAATAATATATACAATTATTGAGTCACTATGTTGTACATATGAAACCAATATAATATTCTATATCAATTTTATTCCAATAAAAATATCTTT
>JAVSCE010012756.1:0-127500 GCA_032199065.1 Smutsia gigantea | reverse complement strand
GACAAACAGGGCATTTCCCCCCCAACTTAAGAAATGACCTTAACAAAAGCAACGGTCTTTAGGAAAAAGAGAAAGGGAAAAAAAAGGCCTTTGTAGTGAGGTTTACAGGAACCAATGTTCCAGGCAGTTCTGCTTTCCCAGTACTTCTGGGGAAGGAACTAGAGAAAGAAAAGCTCTGTAGGGAGGCAAAGCCTTCTCTGGATTTACTGACCATATGCTGCAGTCCAGGCACTGGGCTGGGCTTGAGCCTGAGGGCTATGTGGTGCCTGGTAGGGAAGAGACCTGGCCTGCATCTGGCTTTGCAACTAGCATGCTGTGTGACCTTGCACCACACTCTGATATCTCTGTGCTCAGGGTCTGCAGGCGCCATATGCCACTGGCACCTTGGGGGATTTATAAAGGTTCTTCTAGGTAAGGGGTAGGGATACTCCCCACTTCAAACCAGGAGAGCTGCTCCTAAGATGACGTTCGACTGAGCTCCACAGTTAAGACAAAGAGTTGCACGGTAGTGGGGGTGGGGAGTGGCGAGAAGGTAGAGACACGGCACCGTAACTTGCAGTTCCCAGATGCTAGTAAACAGGGATCTGCTTCAGTAAACTAATTGTGCTCTGAATTACTGGTCTGTCATCAACCAAAAACATCTGTCTCTTAACCCACAGTTGTCCGCTTTTCTGACAGCTCTACCCCCCTGTCAAGGAGAGCTCAAATCCTGGGCTTCTCGGAGCACATGCTCGGAGCACCCTTCCACCACCACTGTGCTGAGGCCCAGATTCTGAACCCTGTTTCCATGGGCTGACAGCTCGGACAGTCTGCGTCTCACTCTCACTTCTCAACTGATTGTTCTTCCTCCAAAAAAGCTGCAAATGGGGCCCCAGTGGATGCATTTGCTTGTGGTTTCTGATGTCTGGCTGCAGCATAACCATCACCATCATCTTTTCTCGATTTTGTGCTTTATTAGAGCCTCACACACATGATCTCATTTGAGGCTCTCAGTGTTCCCCTGAATAGGAATTAGTATTCTCCTGCCCTTGGCAGGAGACTGAGACCCAGAGAGGTTAAGACACTTTCTAAAAGGCATACAGTTTGCAGATGGAAGGCCAGGACTCAGAGTTGCTGATTTCAAAGATGGTTCTGTATTTCAACTCAACCTGAGTCAGAAAAATGCTTTCACCCCAAGTGCTAACCTCAATAGAATATTAGTATCTTCCTTCTTTGAGAAGCCTAAGTTGTGTGTGTGTGTGTGTGTGTGTGTGTGTGTGTGTGTGTGTGTGTTCTGTCATTGATTAGTAATGTCTATCAATGGTGTGGAAATGAGACTATGGTATGTATGCATATATGACCAGACCATGCCACCTGAAAGAGAGGAATGGAAGGGACAGATGGCTGGGCCTACTGGGGGTCAGGAGGTCACAAGAGGCATCCCTGACAAGGATGGATCACAAAAGTTTGAAGCATCTTTTCCCAGTCCTCTCTTCTGTGTGGATCCTGCCATGCTCCCAGGACCTGCTCAGGACTCACCTCTTCCAGGAAGCTTTCCTGTGCCTTCACCCCTATTCCAAGTCTCCGCCCACCTCCCCTTCTCCAAGTCCTGAGTCACTGCTCATCTGCCTGTTTTTTAGGTCCTCAGATCATGCTGCCTGGCACTGCTGTTCTCTCTCCTATGCATGTATGTCCCTACAGGGGCCCCATGGGACTGTGAGCTCTATAAGCGCTGACTCTGGGTTTGGCTCCCACCAGGAACTCAATAACAGATGTGGACTGATTGATGGATCAGTGACCTACACCATCCCTCCTCTCAGCTGCAGGAGCAGAGGGCTTGAGAGGAGGTGTACTCTATTAGGTCCCTGTTGTATGTCCCTAGTCTCTGCCATTATTATGATTGCACTGTTGGTCTCCAGTGGGTACTGACATGACACTGGGCAGGCACCATTGCAGCCAATCCTCACAATGACCCCGGGAGATAGGAACTGCTCTCCCCATACTTCAGATTTAAAAAAACAGGTGCAGAGAGGTCATTCTTATTTTCCAAGGTCACACAGCTAGGAAACAGTGGCACCAGCCCCTGAAACCTCTCAGAACAGCCTCCAAATGAGCAGAAAATGGGTCCCAGAGCTGCCCGAACCCAACTTTGGAATGAGGCCAAGTAGGATACTTCTGCTGAATTATTCTTGCCCCACCTGAGACCAGTAGGTTGTTTGGGGCCTCCAGCTACTTCTGGAAGATGTCATCAAGAGAAAGCTGATCTGGGAATGGTCTGAGCACTAAGGTTGACAGTTGGGCATGGCCTTTGATAACCAAAATATTCCCCAAGCGCTACTTGTTAGGATCGAATGATCCTGTAGACAGGTCCACTAGTCCACCCACCAGGCACTTGTCCCAGGGTGAGGTAGACAGTTACATCGGTGGCTTCCAGTGGAGCACACTTCCTGGAATCAGGTTCTTGGGTAGTTTCTTCACTCATGAATCTGGCCTTGGCCATGTGACTTGTTCTGGCCAATGTGACATTAGCAAGCATTCACACACGCAGAGGTTTCATAAGCACTGTCCCACTGGGGCTTTCCTTCTTGGAACTCTACTTTTGAAAGCCAGTCACCATGCTGTAAAGAAGCTCAGGATGGATTATGAGATGATGAAAGGCCATCTGGAGTTGCCGCTGAGGATGAGAGGCCATCTTGAATGTTCTAGCCCCAGTTGAGCTCCCAGCCAGGCTTCCATGATGCAGCCACCTGAACCATGAGTGACCTGAACCATGCCGCTTGAGCAGAAGAACCATTCTGCTGAGCCCTGTCAACTCGAAGAACTGTGAGAAATAATAAATCATTCTGTTAAGCCACTAAGTTTTGAGACAGTGTGTTATGCTATAGATGACTGAAATATTGTCCCTACTTATTGTCACTCTCACTCCTAGACATTGTTGGGGTCCTGACCATGCACATGTTCTTGTATATACATCTAGACCAAAGCAGATTATACACAAAGAGGTCAGCACAGACCCCTTTCTAAGCACATATATGGGTGCACACCTACAGACACACTGGGAGTGGCTTGGAGACAGCCCACTTGTACTGTGGGGCAGCTCTGGTCACCCACAGCATTTGCATTCCCCTATATGTGCCTGCTTGTGTGTGTGTGCAGAAATGTACGTGATCTCATGTGTACCAAACACAAGAGCAGATAAAGGCAAGTACATGCAGTAAGACTCTGAGATGGCAGCTGGTGGTCACACCCACACACACGTGCACACACTTACTCATGGCCTCAAACTGTAAGCACCCAGACTCCTCCAGTCCTTCAGCCTGCTGAAGAGGGCCCCCAGCATTTTCATCAGTGGAGCCTCTGTACTTGGCTCTGCTCTCTACTTAATGAGAGAGTTTGTTTTGGCCCCACTTAATAAGGCTCCAGGGCCTCCTGGACGGGCTAGCCCTCCCCCACACATCTGCAGCCCCTGCCCCTTGACCCTCATCCCCTACTCTGAAGAGTCACAGCCAGTGAGCTGATTGACATGGCTGTGTGGGAAGGAAGTGGGGACTCAGGAAAAGGCATTTCCAAATGTCTCATCTGCAGCTCCAAGCAGGAGCCTTGGACTGGCCCCCAAGCCCCAGAGCACTCTCTCTGGAGACACTGCATGCCACTGTCCTCTGACCTGGGGAAGACATTTAATTTTAGAGCCTATACAAAGGCAAGATTCAGAGCTTGAGCCCAAGAGAATGCCTGCTTTGCTCATGTTATCTCTACTCTGAGCTTAACCTCCATTCAGGCTCTTTGGGATCTCCACCTGGTATAGATCAGCAGCTCCCAAAACCCAGCACAGGAGCATAGTCCCCTCACTGGCTCTCTTCAACTTCAGGACAAAGTACAACTTCTCAGCCTGCCCAACACCTGCCCACCTCTTTAAGCCCTCCCTGCTTTCCTTCTGCCCTCCTCACTTCTGCCACAGTGAACTGCCCCCAGTTTCCCCATGATCTTTCTCACCTCCAGGCCTTTGCACAAGCTGACCCCTCCATTTGGCATGCCCTCCCTGCACCCCTTTATTTAACTCTGCTCATCATTCAGGTCTCATTCCCAAGCCCAGTAGGGGCTCCTCTTCTGCACCCCCCACGCACCTTCTCTGTCCTGCATCATAGCACTTACCCCCATGGCCTCCACCACTAGCCTGCATTGCTCACACCTGTGTCCCCAGCACCCGCTCAGGGCCTGATACTAGAAAGTACTCCATAAATATTTGCTGAATGGATGAATTTTTGAAGTTCTTATACATTTCAGTACTCTTTTCCTTCCTTGCCTGCCCATCATTCTCTAAATGTTACATAAGAGGAAGTAGGTTAAATAATATAGCTGGGAGAAAGCCAGAACTAGAATCTACCTATCCATCCATTCATCTGCTCACTCATTCACTCACACCATTTCTTGGGCATGTACACTGTGCTGAGTGCTGAGGACACAGAGATGAACAGTCATCCACTGCTCTCTAGAAACTCACGTCTTGGGGAGAGGACAGACACAGATCATATGACATAGTTTCAGCTATATGAGACAGACCAGAATAACAGTGGTTCAAATGAGATAGGTTACTTCTCATTCACATGAAAGTGTAGCCTTTTCTGGAAACTTATCTCCACAAAACCACCAGGGGACCAGGCCCCTTCTATCTTGTTGCTCACTACATGCAGGGGCCAGAAGGAGAGCTGGGAAGACAGGCTGTCATGCCAGCGATCATAAAGCCTGGGAGAGAAATAATGACTGGGGAGTGTACAGTGCAGGGAACATTCTGGTAGGTCTCCGGGCCAGACCTCTTTGGGTTAGCTGCAGCTACAACATGGGAAAGTTGGGTCTGTTTAAATGCTAGGCATGGGGCACACAGCAGGAGTGGATAAATCTGAAAGGAGGAACAGATCTGAAAGAAACTAAGGAGGTGGAAGCTGTAGGATTTGGTCCCAAATGGATGAAGAAGGTAAGGATGCCAACGCCACACACCCATAGGGAAAAAAAAAGGGAAGCAGAGCGAGGGGAAGCTGAGTGTGAGGTGAGGGGTGGGGGAGTTTGGGTGAGAAGTTCCTGGGAATGTAGGCTGAGTTTGCATAGGAGTCGTCACATCACCAGAGCTCAGGAGGGACAAGTCACCCAGGGGGGTGCTCAGGGCAGTGACTCTCTACCTTGGATCCCAATCCCTCAGGGAGCTTCTATAAACAGAACAGGAACTAGGGCTGCCCTGGGCCCCTCTCCCACCACACAGAGATTCTGACTCTGTAACATGGGGTGAGGCCCCATCTGTGACTCTGGGCTCTTTCACTTGCAAGAAAAGAAACCCAACTCAAACTGGCTGGAGCAAAAATGACTCCTGTAATTGAAAAGTGCAGGCATGGTTGAGCTTACGGCACAGTTTGATCCAAGAGTTTAAATAATGTCTTCTTGACTCAGTCTCTCCACCTCTGCTTGCCTCCATGTTGGCTTCATTCTCAGGCAAGGTCTTTACGAACAGTGGCGAGATGCCTTCCACAGTTCTTGTTGAGACTCTTTTAGAATGCCCTTTGTAAAGAAATAGCTATCCCTTCCCAATCATTGTTGCCTGATCGTCATTAGCCTGAGCTGGGCCACATGCCCATTTCTAGCCCAGGGGAGCCAGGGGAGATGGAGATGCTAATTGATGAGTTTAGTTCACATACCCTAGAACCAGGTTTCAGGTCAACCCCATTACAGCCACATGGACTGAGAATAAGAGGGTCCCCCAAAGGAAACTGAGTCTCAGCTATTAGGGGAAGTAGGAAGAGGCCCAGGGAAGATGAAATGACAGGTGACCATGCTCCTGGGCCTCCACTGGAGATTCTGTCGTGCTGCCAGGTTCAAAGGTGCAGGTAGGACAGCCCAGCAGTGACTCTGGGACAGAGTACTGAGGACATGTGACCACCATTTTAGACATGGGGAGAAGAGGAGTCTTCAGGGAGGACTGAAAAGAGACCAGAGAGATGGGAGAAGACGGGGCAGTGGGGCCCAGGAATCAGGACAGTGAGGGTTTCAGGAAGAGGAAGGTCTGCACTGTCAAAGCCACAGGCAAGAGGAAGACAAGTGGGGTTTGCTCAGTAAAATTGGGCAGGATTTCAAGGTGCAGAGAACAGGTGAGTAGAGGATGAGCCTCCTGGCCGAGGGTCCAGCAGACCAAATATATGGAAGCAGAAAAACACAGAAAATACTTCAGCAGCAGTACAACCTATAAGCACAGGGACATATTTTCTTAGCTTTCCCTCTTGGTACTCAGAATATCTGTTTTTATGTGGAGAGTAACCATGGCCACAGATCAAAGTCAAACTCTGCGTTAGCACTGAAAGCCATCTATCTTCCTGTCACAAACAAGAAATTCTTCCTGAGCCACAGGACCCCGGCCCTTTCCAGGGAATCCCGGAAGCACCTTCTTTACACAGTTGTGTGGATTTTCACTATTTTGCCTTATGTGGTGATTGTTTCTGAACATATCTTCCCTACTGGCCTCTGAATTACTGGGAAGCAGGGTCTTTTCACCCCTCGTCCCCGGGTCCCAGCCCCCACATTGCAGAAAGAGGGTTCAGGATAAACCCAATTACTCTGTGACATTTGTCTGGGTGGTCAATTCCCAGAATTCCCCTGGGGTAAGGATTGCAGACCCTGAATGAAGAAGGGAAGGGGATTCTGGGGATGCCTCCAGCTAGCAGTTGTGGAGAAATGGAGGCTGTGACTCTTTTGCTTTCTCTTGGGATTGAAATTTCTTCGTGTTTCACAACTGGGAGCCCAGAGGTGGCTGTATTTTAGCTGGCACCAGCAGCCATGAATTCTTAAAGAAGAAAGCGGATACCATTTATTGAGTGCCTACTATATGCCAGGCACTCTGTTGTGTGCTTTACATGTCTTACTTCATTAAGTCTTCCCAAGCTTAAGTTCTCCCATGTTATAAATGAGAAAACTGAGGCTCAGAGATGTTAAATAACTCCAACATTGACAGAACTTTGATTTATACCTGGATTTCTCTGATTCCAAAGCCTCCTAAGCCCCCAGGGGTTCAGACATGTCATTTATGATGCGGGCATCAGGCTTGCATTGCGCGCCCCTCCTTTCCAGTCAGATGTTTAAGCTCCAAACCTTTTAGGTTTCACTGCCTTAGCATTCCTGAAGATCCCTGAAGTAATGAAAAAGTTCAGCTTGTGGAACAAGGAAGGAATGCAACTAACCCCCTAGTTCAGTTCCTCCATTTCCACTAGCCCGGGGTTGGGGGGGTGGGGGGTAGGGGGTGGGGCGCGGCATCAAAGTCCCTGAAGCTCGGGGCACGGACCTCTCAGTGCAGAAATTCTCCAGCGCCCCCTGGTGGTCAACAATACAACTGTGTTCTCTCAGGGATTACTCTGTGAAGCCCAATTGAGACATCCCATCGCGGTGTGGGGAAACAGAGGCGCACTGACCCAAAGTCCCACATCAAGGAAATGCTAGCGCTGGGACTGACAGAGCTCCTGGTCACCAGTCTTTTCCGCAGCATCACCTTCTATCTCTGTAGTCGTCCAAAGTGGCTGACTGACCCAGCGGGCAACGTTACATTTATTATATATAAATACTATGTTATTATTTTACTCTAGTAGATGTGCCACACTCTTAGGGGCGCTGTAATACTGTATTACATATCAGGCCCATCCGGTTAATATATAAAATGTGAAGATGGCAATCCTGTTATCAAATTAAGTCACCCCTACCGCCATTTAACATTTCAAGGGCCAGACTTTCATCCACTGGGAGGTAGGCTTTCTCCATAAACTCAGTCCCACCACCTCATTTGCAGGAATGCCAAGAGGTGCAAGAAGATAGAGTCTCCTGGGATACAAATGTTAGTTAAAGTGGGGGAGGTGACAAAAGAGGAAACGAGAAAAATACCCTTCAGGCTACCAGTTTTTCTCTACTGGATCACAGGAAATGACAGCAAGAGGGAGCAGGGTTAGCCTAAGGAGGGACTCTCTTGTGGATGGAGTACGAGCATGTGTGAGAATTGCCCACTTTGGTGGCTGGGATGGTGGGTCAGGCTGATCTGCCCCCGGGGGAGGAATAGGCCTCAGATCAACGGCAGGCAAGGAGAGGGTGGGGTGAGTGGGAATGAGGACTGGCAGGGCAGCAGGACTGACCTGCTTCTCACGTACTCTGGAATAAACCCTTCTGTTGAGGTTTTATTCTCCTGTACCTTGTTACGTCTTGGTCCTGAAAGAGAGAAAGGGGCGCCAGTTCCGCTGCCCCCTGGTGGGCCGACTTTTCACCCTGTGGTGAAAAGATGTGGTAGGTGGAATGAGCCTCCCCAAAGTTCTTGAGGTACGGTGGACTCGGGGTACAGAGCCCAAGGTCCAGCGGGTTTGGGGAGGAAGGGGAGGGATGAGACACGGTTGGGGCGGGGGTTCGCAATGGCGGCCCAAGGATTTCAGATCGCCCCCCTCAGGACGTGGACATCCATGTGGATGCCCAAGAATAACTCGTCCGGGCTCTTTGGAGGACCTTAAAGGCTGGCTTTGCCAACTTGTCAAAAAGCAGAATGATGCCTGCCCCCTGTGATTTCGGCGGAAGGCAAAGAGCGTCCTCGGTGTGAATCCGAGGAAAGGGAGAGAAGTGTAGCCCCAGTTCCACTCCACACCCCCTTCCTGCCTATAAATAGCCCCAAGTGCCACTTCAAAGGGGACAAGGAGCGCGGGAGAGGGGCTACGGGGAGGGCGGGTTGGGACAGAGGGCCCTACACACCACGCCCCCCCACCCCGGCGAGTTTGCATAAATAAATAAATCCAAGCAGTCGGCCCCGCAGGAGGTGGAGGAGGAGAAGGGAGGAGGAGGAGGGAGGTGGGTGGGAGAGATTAGTTTGGGAAGTAGCACGGATTGCTCATCCGATCCGTGCCGCCGCAGCTAGTGTGTCAAGTTACAGAGGCGCCGGAATCGGCCCCAGCGCTCCTCCGCAGTGGTCACGGCCCACCTCTGCCCATGGGGCCCTCCATGTGCGCCCCTTCGATCCGCGCCTGAACTGGCTCGCCCGGCAGACGCGAAGACACCAAGAACCACCGACAGCGCCGAACCAAGTCGACAACTCCGAGGGTACTTGAAGGGAAAGACAGGGCGGAGAAGAACGCCGGCCAGATTCCCCTAAATTTCCTGGACTTGGAACGTTCTTTGAAGTAACTTTTTTTCTCACCTGGGTGTACCCAGATTACCACTGGGAGTGGGTTTTTCTTTTTTCTTTTCTTTTTTTTTTTCTTCTTCTTCTTCCAGTTTCCCCCCTCCTGCTGCTAATTTTTCCATCTTCTTTGCCGGGAGCAAAGGAAAGGGACATTTTCCAGGACACAAGCCTTTTCCCCCTGCCCCGCTGTTTGGATCACGCCCTTGGGCAGCGGCTCTCGCCTTTATTTATTCTATTTATTTATTTATTGGTTCTCAAGACGCGAGGGGATGGTAGCGGAGCGCGCCCGCAAAGCGACAGCGGCCAGTGCCCGCAGCCCTGGAGAGCTGGGCGCGCCCGGGACCGTAGCGCTGGCGGTGGCGCCGGCGGAGCGCTGCGCTCGGCTGCCGAGCCCGGGGTCGTGCGGGCTGCTGGCACTGGCCCTCTGCTCGCTGGCACTCAGCCTGCTTGCCCACTTTCGGTCGTCTGAGCTGCAGGCCCGGGTGCTGCGCCTGGAAGCCGAGCGTGGGGAGCAGCAAATGGAGACGGCTATTTTGGGACGAGTCAACCAACTGCTGGATGAGGTCTGTGCTCTTTGTTGCTGGCTTTTATCCTTCCCCGCGGCGCCCCCTCGCGCAGGCTCCAAACTTACTACCAGCCAGTGCCCAAGGCCTCTTGCTCTCCGCGGCGCGCGGCGCGCCCTTGCCTCGTACAGGAGTCTACGGGAGGGTGGGGGTCAGGGACCGATGCTGCCCTCCCAGGGATCCGGGGAGACTTGCGCAGCACCCCTCAGCTGCCGCCTCCGGAAGGCGCTCGGCGTCCCCGCGCTGGGAGCGCTAGGGAGTGCGGCGCAGGTGGAGAAAGGCACGGTGCGCGGAGACGGGCGGAGGCGGCCAGGTTCCCGTCTACTTCCAGGAACGCGGCCAGGATGGTGTGAGAGCCATCCCGCGCCCACGCGGCGGGATGTGTGCCCGGTGGCCCTGGCCTTGCTGAGCCTTGCTGGGCTCCCGCAGCCCTCCCCACCATCCCTCGAGGATCTATGTTGTTTGACTTTTATTGCCACGTTCAGCTGAGAAGAGCAAATGTGGGAGTGAGTCATCCAAGGGACTGGGAGGCAGGCAGAGAGGGGGCAGTCCTTGCAGGGGGGCGGTGTCCTGGTCCCTGCCCACTGCCCCAGACCGCTAGGGCCCAGGTGTGGGTTGCTCTTGTTCTGCTGTCTTTGGGCACAAATAAGCCCATACTCCCTTGTTTCTAAGCCTGGTTTCTTATCCCCAGCCCCTTGGAATGGTCCTCAACATTTTGTGCCTGTGAGTTTTTCCGAGGAAAGGATACTGAGCTTTTTCCCATTCCCAAAATGGCTTTAAAACCAAGTGGATTAAAAGCCACTAGCGCCTGTTCGCTGTGGCAATCATGGGAGTATATGAAGAGATAGCACCCTCCCCAGGAAGGTGGGACATGCAGTCTCCTTGGTGCCACCAGAAGAAAGTATGGGCAGTGAATGCATGAGGCCTGGTAACTGTGACAATCTAAGTAGTGCAGGGACCCAGGGCCCAGATGAAGGGAGGACCCACAGGTGAGGGCTGCAGTAGTCTGGGAAGATGCGCCGGGACAGGCTGGACACGGGAGATTTCTGTGGGGAAGAGCTGGGAGGGGGCCTCTTACTTGGTGGGAGGTGGTGTGGTACAGTGAAGAGCAGGGAGGTGGAGTCCAGCAGGCCACTCCTGAGCTTCATCCCCGGTCCGCTAGTAAGTATTTGGGGCAAATACCCTAACCACTCTGAGCTTGCATAATGGCAGTGATGATGGCAAACATCGGAGCCCAGCTCCAAGTATAGTGGGTGCTGTGGCCATCCTGGCGGGAGGTGCCACTTCCCTACCGCCAGGCTCCTCTCAGGTGCCTTGACCAGGCCAAGGCTGGTATGTACCAAAGCAGCTGTCTAGGATGGTGGGTGGGGGGCATAGGGCAAGTTCACAGGTGCTAGTGGTGCGCCCATGACCGCTGCCAGCAGCTCATGCCCATGCCCTGCTAGTCCCCAGGGAATCCAGAAGGCTCGGTTAGGTTTTCCACAGCCCCCTGGCCTCAGGGTTTTGGGGGGAAGCCTCTGGACTCAGCAGTGTGAGCAAACGGACTTTGCAGCTGGCTGAGAGTGCACACAGGCCTGGCTGGGCGCTGGAGAGGGTGTCAGGGCAGTGAGGGCTCCCGCAGGTGTCTCAGGCCCTGGCTGCTGGGGGACAAGCATCTGACCCTGGGAGATTCCCTCAGTTCCTCTCCCCACCCTCTCCCCTTCCCAGCCCCTCCTGCCAGCCACAGTATGCCCCAGCCCTTCCCCCACACCCTTGCTCCTTCTATTTAAGACTCAGCCATGCCAAGCCTTATGCTCTCAGGGCCTTAGGGCTGACAGTGTATCCTGACATGCCAATTCCTCCTCTCCAAACTGCAGCCTCCTGTGTACTCTGTCATCTGACAGAGGCTCTGAACAGACCCCCATTTTACAGATGGGGAAACTAAGGCCTAGAGAGGGACAATTCAATTATCTGGAGAGATCTGGGACTGGACTTTCAGCTTCCTGCCCTCACTTGCAGTGCTCTCACCACATGTCCTGCCACCTTCCTTTATCCCTTCTCTGTCATCATTTAGCACAGGTTTCCTAAGAGCCAGCTGGGTGTCAGGCATTGTGGGGGACACACTGCTGCCCTCCTAAACTCATGGACAAATAGGACACAAAGAAGAAAACAGGCAGTGACCATGCTGCATGGAAAATGCTATGATAATGGAAGCAGAGGAGGCCTGGGGAATGCATTAACCTGCAGCATACCTGATAGCAGTGGCTTCCCGGGAAAGTGATTTCCAAGCAAAGATGAAAGGGGGAGTAGGAGTTCTCCAGGCAAAAGGGGATGAGCGTGGGGGCCTTGTTCTAAGGAGCCAAAGGCTGGAAGCCAGAGAGTGGTGGACACTATGGCTGGAGAGAGGCAGGTAGCCTAGGCCAAGAGGCAACTTAGAGACAGGACAAGGTAGAAGCAGTGGGAGCCATTGAAGGGTCTTGAGGAGGGCAGTTATGTCTCTAGAATGGGAGGGAGAGCAGGGCAGAGCTGGGAGGCCAAACACGAGGCCAGTGCAGGCCAGAGGTCACTGTGACCCAGATTGGGGTGCATGTGGGCACAGAGAAGAGTGAGGGAAACGGTGGCTGCAGCAGAGGGGCCTGAGATCAGTGACAGAGAGCAATGGAATCAGAAGGAGGGAACTGTCTTGTGGGGGAGGCAGGTGGCCTAGTTTGGACAGAGATGGCTCCAAGAAGCATCCCCTGGGTGGGGCCTGCAGTCCAGTAGCTTGTGAAGGAATCCCATAAGGGCTGAACTGTCCCATACAGTAGCCACCAGTCACATGTAACTCTTAGATTTACATGAATTCAAATTAAATGAAATTTAAAATTTAGTTCCTCAGTCACATGAACCACATTTCAAGTAAGTGTTCAGTAGATGCATGTAGCTGGGGGCTACCATATTGCACGGTGCAGCTATAGAACATACACATGATCATAGCAAGTTCTGTGGGAAGCACTGTGCACAGAGCAAGCCACTTCTAGGCCAGCAAAGCTGTCTCCAGAGCAACTTGAGACTTTTCCTCCACCCCACGCCTCTCCTCTCATAGGTATGCTCTCCCAAGGCTGAGCAAAGGGCAAACGTGAGGAAGAGATGAGGCAGAGAATGGAGAACTGGGACCAGCAGAAAGCTCAGGTGAGAAGAAAAGGCAGAGGAGAGGAGGTGAAATGGTTTTGTTAACAGAATGATTCTATGAAATGGACATGCAGAGGTTTTCTGCTCCCAAGGGGCACACAGGTAGGCTCCTTAGGCATGCAGGGACCCCAAACCAGGCTTCCAGCTGGGTTTGGCAGCCACATTGCCTTAGGCAAGCCATGCGACCCCCAGACCTCAGGCTCCTCCTCAGGGAAAGCCCAGGCCCTGCCTCCCTCCCGGGGTCATGGTGAGACTCCCAGGAGATGCAGATAGAAGAATGCACTAAAAGGTGCCCCACTGAAGGCCATGCTCTGGACCCTGTGAGCACTTCCAGAAGGCTCCTCGGGACCTGGGCAGGGGATTGTCCTGGAGCAGCTGGGCCTGGGCCACTCCCTGAATGATGAAAGATGGACACTGACAGGGCAGTCCTGGTGAGGCCCACGGCCTGCGCAATGGCCCGGAGCAGGAATCCAGGGGCACCCACACACCCCCGTCCCAGTGGGGAAGGAAGCATTCTGGGGGCAGACTGTCTCTGTGAGGCAAGAGGAAGAGGGAGCTGTCAGGGAAGGCCAGGCTGTGGAGAGCAAGTGGGAGAAGAACCTGGAATGAGGCAAGCCAGGGGCAGATGTGAGCAGAAGGCCCAGATTTGAGGGGCCAGCCACTGGAAAGGGAGGTCAGGGATGGGAGAGGAGGGTGGGGGTGGGGAGCCGAACGTGGCTTCCAGACCTCAGGCCCCAACTCCTCCCCCCAGCGCCTCCCTCCTGGGCTGAGACCCTTAATGAGCGCTCCAGCTGCCTGCGACTTGGTTTGCTTACTGTGAAGAAAGAAACTGGAATGTCCCAAATGGAGGAAATCAGATGTCACCTGGGACTGGGCACAGGGTGTGCAGTGAAAGAGAAAGGACTGGAATTTTAAAGAGCCAAGTGCATTTTGTAAGCCAAGGATGAGCAAGCGGTGTCAGCAACCACCTTCAAGATGAATGTTGAGGGGTACCAGGTAGATGCCCCCGTCCCTAACAATAAGAATAACAGCAACTCTAATAGGAATGTCTCAGGTTTATAGGGTACATACAGCAAGCAGCCACTGCTAGGCATGTTCTTTCAGTCCTCACAAACTCCCTGAGGGACTGACCCTGTCATTACCCCCTTTTACAGATGAGAAGACTGATGTCACTATGCCTCTATCCTGCTATCTGTGATTCAATCCTTTGCATGTTCTGAACATTTTCCACCTCCTGGAATTCTCCAGGAGAGGAAGGGTTTGAAACTTCCAGGCTAACACGTTGAGGAACCTCAGGCAGATCCCCTCATCCCTAAAAATAACAATAACTTCTTACAGGAATGTTGCACATTTATAGGGTGTGTACAGGGGGCCTTTTATTTGGTCCTTTCCAGAGGAGCATTTTAGCGGAGAGAGCAAAGCAGTGTTTAAAAGATGGGGGTTCTGAATGGGGTCATCTAGGACTGAAATGCCAGGATGACAATGGGACCAGGCTCTTAAAGAGAAAGTGTGTGTGGGAGGGGGAGCTGGCCTGTGTAGGATTTCCTGTGTAGATCACAGCAGCCTCGACCTCAGTAAAAAGACAGACGCTAGATCCAGGTGGCCTCATATGCAGCCAGTGCTCCACTGCGTCTGTCCTAAAATGACTCTTCTTTTCATGCACTGAATAAACAACTAGCCTTGTGGAGAGTTAATAGAGGGAAGATCCTCAGGTCCAGTCCCCTTACTCTACAGATGAGAAAACAGGTCTAAAGGCTGCACAACCAGGAATCAAAGGAGCCAGAGGCAGGATCCCCATCTCCAGCAGGCATCTCTCCTCCACACCACGCCTTCTCCTTTCCAGACAATAGTTAATGGCCTGGTCGAGTGGTGGCAAAGACATGGCATGTGTGCTCAACCCCCCATTCCCAGGCCTTCAACAGACATTGTTAATCAATTGCAGCACACTTTCCCATTAGGCTTACACACAGCCTCAGAATCCTTTTCAACACTGTTCCAGGAAGTTATCACTAACTAGTGAGAGTTGGTGTTCAAGATAAAGAGCTATTTCCTGACTCTAATAAGCTTTCTTTTAATAAAGAGCAATATTTACTATAGATAAAGTCAGGGAGAGTTGTTAAAAGTTTTACAGCTTCTCCAAAGGCCTTAAAACTAGCAGATAACTCCAAACCAGACTAAAGACCTAATTAAGTAGCCAACCTCCATAGGAAGGTGGTGGGGAAAAGTAAAAATATCAGAAAAATAATGTCATCTGCCTTAAGCATAGTCTCACAATTTGACCCTCTCAGAAAGACATCTTTTCCCCTTACTCCTAATCATTTTAGACTTGCCCCAGTGCCCTCTGGAAAGCCTTCCCAAACCACCCCAACCCCAGTGGACTCTCCCCTTGCTCTGACTTCCTGCAGAACTTGCTGGCCATAGCAAACATCCAGCCAGAGGAGGAAATCGACAGACATGGCTTATGCTGACTTCTCTTATCCCAGAACTGCAGCAGCCATTACTAATCACTCAACAGACTCCCGGTGAGCCTAGACAGGCCTCGGAATCCTTCTCAACACTGCACTCCAGGCTGCCACTCCCAGTCTCTTAGAGTCAGTGCACAAGATAAAATCTGTTTGCCATCGTGGCCCAGCTCTAAGCACACTGCAGTGTGCCCTCCTCTCTATTGCCTTTAAATGTCTTTCCCTCCATGTGATCACACACAACCTGATGGCAGGGTTAGGAGCTCACTAGTCTGGGTCTCGCCCACCCCCGACTTTGCACTCAGTGGGGAGCCCTCACCAATTAGTTGCTGATTTAAGGTCCCCCTGCTGGAGTCTAGTAAAGCCATCTGTCAGCTGTCCTCCCTACACTCCCAACCCCAGACCAGCTGTATGCTCAGTGGTCACTCAGGGAGTGTGCCCTGGAGATGGCTGTTTCACAGCAAGCAGCAGAGGATGAAATGAGTGTCTCCTAAGCCAGGGCTATATCCTGGTTCTAGCTGGGGGGACATGGATGGCTCAGTGTGAGGTCTTCCCACCTGGACAGAGCAGTTGTGAACCTCGATCCCCTCCCTGGCACTACTCCCGGGGTCAGGAGCTTCATCTTCACCTGCCCAGGCTGCCTGGTATGTTTTTGGTTGGAGCAGAATAGTAAAGCAGGAAAGCCCATAGCATTTGCTGTCACATGGACCCCTGCCACTAACTAGCTGTGTGACGTGAGCCTCAGTGTCCTGACCTGGAAAATGGGAATGACAAATTCCTCCTCACAGGGCTTTCCCAGGATTAAATGAAATCATTCAGTTAATAACAGCTGTAATCATTACTACCTCCTCATCATTGGAGGAGATAAAATAATGCTGTACCATGTTTACTTTTATTAATATTTATTGACCATCGTTCAAAGAGCTTCACATCTATTAAATAATTTAATTCTCACAGTAATCCTGTGAAGTGGTTATATTTTTATTATTCCCTTCTTACGGAAGAGAAAATGGAGGCCCAGAGAAGTTAAGTAACTTTCCCAAGGTCACACAGCTAGTAAGTAGCAGAGCCAGGCCTGTTCAGGCAGTCTGGCCCCAGAGCTGGCATTCTGAGCCATTAGTATATACAGCTCTATGAAGTACCATACCCTGCTAAGTCAACTGAGGCAAGTCATATGGGCCTGGGGCTAGAGACCTGTTCAGGTTAGTCTGGCTTCCACAGAGGTGGGATTTACTGAACTGACTTGGCATCGGGGTCACATTACCATTTTTGTTGTAAAATGACAGTGAGGGTGAGGATGTGGAAAAAGGGAACCCTCCTACACTGCTGGTGGGAATGCAAATTAGTTCAACCATTGTGGAAAGCAGTATGGAGGTTCCTCAAAAAACTCAAAATAGAAATACCATTTGACCCAGGAATCCCACTCCTAGGAATTTACCCTAAGAATGCAGCAGCCCAGTTTGAAAAAGACAGATGCACCCCTCTGTTTATCGCAGCACTATTTACAATAGCCAAGAAATGGAAGCAACCTAAGTGTCCATCAGTAGATGAATGGATAAAGAAGATGTGGTACATATACACAATGGAATATTATTCAGCCATAAGAAGAAAACAAATCCTACCATTTGCAACAACATGGATGGAGCTAGAGGGTATTATGCTCAGTGAAATAAGCCAGGCAGAGAAAGACAAGTACCAAATGATTTCACTCATATGTGGAGTATAAGAACAAAGCAAAAACTGAAGGAACAAAAGAGCAGCAGACTTACAGTACCCAAGAATGAACTAACAGTTACCAAAGGGAAAGGGACTGGGGAGGATTGGGGGGGATACAGGGAAGGCAGTATAGCACAGAGAAGACAAGTAGTGACTCTATAGCATCTTACTACACTGATGGACAGTGACTGTAATGGGGTTTGTGGTGGGGACTTGATAATGGGGGGAGTCTAGTAACCATAGTGATGCTCATGTAATTGTGCATTAATGATAGCAAAAAAAAAAAATGACAGTGAGGATGCCATTTGTTACATCTTGGTGATAAGGACCCTTAGGAAATCCCTGTCCAGCCTTGGCTTCCAGAATGGTTGGGCTTCCTGGGAGGGATGGTTGGTTCTTGTCTCTTAGACACTGAACTGTCCTCTAGGAAGTGTAGCACCGAATCTGGGGTCCACCCCATGGCACGGCATAGCCCTTCAGGCAGAAGTTTTGTATAAACCCTGTTGCCAGCTCTGGTTGATCACCCTGCTCTTGTTTTTCCTTTTCCCTCTTACCTTCTGCTACCTTCCTGTGTCATGCATGTCTAGATGTCCACCTGTACAGCGGCCTGGATGTCCCTTTGTGGAGTAAGACAGGGGTTAAAGTTCCATAGCAACCAAATTTTTTAAAGTGACTCTCATCCTCATATCTGCCCCTGGACCAGTGATGGGCTGGCTGCATACATAGTATCACCTGGGAAGCTCTGAAACACAGCAAGGCTGACATGACACCTTCCCCAAACCCAAATCCCTGTGGGCAGGGTCTGGAACAAGCTCCACAGCAGGCGATCCCTGAAACAGTGAGAGAGAGAGAGAGAGATTGTCTGTGCCCCCCTGTCTGGATCATCCTGTGCAGTGTGACCCAGACCCCTTACCTGGGCCGCAAGCAGTGCCTGAGGGGCTGGCGTGCAGTAATGAGGGTCGCCATGAGATGTCAATAAAATCCTACCATGCGCTATGCAGTTTGCAAGTCTGGGAGGTTTAAAGAAGGTTAAGCAGTGCATTGGTGTTGATCCTTTTTCTTTTTTTTAATTAAAATCAACCAAAGGGTTGCCACCCAGCAGAAAGAAGTTTTCAGGAAAAGCCTCAGGAATCCTTGTCCTCCTCTTTCGGTTAGATCCTGCTGCTCCCAGAAGCAGCTTGTCAAGTCCTCAGTAAGTATGGAAGTCAGCAGGCTCCTCCAAGAGAAACTGAGGCTCGGGTCTGAGGAGGAGCTGGGATGGGCTGGGGCAGGTTGGGGTCCCTGGCTATGCTGGGTGTCACATGTGCTGCCAGCAGGCTTCAGCTGCAGCTCCAGGCTGATACCCACCCTTCCCATTTGCTTGCTGCGAGCCCTGGGTGGGGGGGTTCCCTGCAGAAAACTGGCAGAAAGGGCAGGGATAGGGCTGCTGGCAGCAGGGGCTCCTCTGGGCCTTCAAAAGGCAAGGGCAAGCTGAGCACAAAGGGGCAAAACTGCCCGCCTGAGAGGCTGGGTCACCTTCCACAGAGACACTGGGCCCTGTATCCCCTCCTGGAGGCTGTCGTGGGTTCCCGAAACCCCACGTGGCTGGAGCCCACATGGCCCCCTCCACACCAGCCGTCCAGCCTCGGTCTTTCCTTTGCTCAGGCGTCTCCCGTGGTGGGCAGGCTCTGCCCGGCCATCCCACCCTCCTGCCAGGCACTCATGCTACCTGTTCTTTAAGTTGCGGCAGGGAGGCCTTGCTGCCTCCAGACGACACATCTCCCCCAGGAAGGCTGTCGCAGGGCCTGGGAGTCTGTCATCCAAGGGGCTTTACACCTGCAGTCTCTTGTTATGCTGCAGATGCCCTGTGAAGGTGCCCCTTGAGCCATCACTCTGAGGTTTTCTGTATCAAGTCATGCTCTGACACAGTGACCTACAGGGAGGGCAGGAAGGGTGATCGCCCAGGACAGGGGTGAAGAAAGGGGGCTATCAAAGGGGCATTAGCTGGGGCTCTTCCAGTAACAGCCGTAGTCCACTTCCCTGTGAGCTGGCACTAAAGGTTTCCTGGGTAGGGGAGCCTGGGTGACGTGGGAGGTCAGAGGGTGGTGCTGCCACGTCAGCCTCTCCCCGCTCCATAGAATCAGAGTGTTGGAAGGAAGGGAGCTATGTGCTCTTCAGGAATTCCCCACATCATCCCTGGTTCTCAGGCTTACAATCCCCCGGTGACAGGGAGCTCACCACCTTACACAGCTGACTGTTCCATAGTTGGACAGCTCTGGTTGTAATGTCATGTGCAGTCTTCATCTCTTCAGAGCTGCAGACCCATCCTTACACCTACCATCCCGTCCCTCCAGCATGTCTTGAAATCACTTCAAACTGAGCAGGAAGTCCGGCCCTCTCTAGCACCCCTTCTTCGGTGAACGTCCTGGCCTCCAGCTGCAGCCACTCCACACCCCACTGCCCACACCTTCTCAGCCTCCCACAGACCTGTCCTCTCCATCAGTGGCTGCCCTTCCCCACCTGGCCTACCCTTGGCTCTCCCAGGCGGGGGCACAGGCCTCCTAACTCATCCTGCTCTGCCCCTTTCATCATCCACACAGTAGCCAGGGTGATCTTTTAAAAATTCTAAATATGATCACCACATTTCCCTTATTACAACTTTTCAGTGACTTCCTATTGCTCTCGGGCCAGAGACTAAATTTCTTAACATGGCCCATGAGGCCTGCACGGCCCTTGCCACCCTCTTATGGCTCACCTTCCCTCACTTTCGGAGTCTGGCTGCATGGCCCTACACTGTCACGGCTAAGAGCACAGACTCTGGAGAAGACTGCTGGGTTCGAGTCCGGCTCTGCTAATTCCTGGCTGCATGACACTGGGCCAAAGCTGTCTGACTTCTCTGTGCTTTGGGTTGTACCTCTGTAAAGGGGGGGTGATGATAGTACACATCTTCATTTTATGAGTGCTGTTTTAGGATTTAAAAAGTTAAGACAAGTGCTTTGAGCAGTGCCTGGCACTCCAGTAATAGGCTTCAAAATCTCCTGGAAAGATTCAAGCCTCCGCCTTCACAGGCATACAGTGGAAGGACATGGGCCCTGAGCCAGTCTCCTGGTTCAAATCCTGCCTTGCCCTTCTTGGCTCTGAGCCATCATGCAAGTTAATTCACCTCTCTCTCTGTTTCCTCATTCATGAATGGGTTGCAGTGTGTGCTGAATGAATTAATATATGCAAGACTCCTGCCTGGCTCATGGAAGTACATGCTTGTGTCAGGTCTTGGCCATTTTCCCTGTTCCCAGGCCCCTCACCTGGTTCGTTGCTGCCCATCCTCAGATCTCAGCCCAGCTGTCACTTCCCCTTGGTGAACCAGACCAGTCCGCGCCCTCGGGTGACTCGCAGCATGTGCGCCTCCCGGCTGTAGCTCTGCTGACAGGGGGTGCTGCGTGTGGATGTGTGTAGTTTCTAGACTCTTGAGTCCCTCCCTAGAGAGTGAGCTCTGTGAGGGCAGCCTCCATGTCTGCTTTGCTCAACTGTGTGTCCCCACACTTTGTGCGGCTCTGGCATGTATAGATGCTCAATATCCATTTGTGAAAGGGAGGGAAGGAGGGCACTGACTGGCTCCTGACCTCCATCCCAGTACTCCATCCCCAGGCCCTCCCTGCTTCATTGAAGGGGACCCCTGCTTCATCCTGCAGTGGGCCCAGAGATGACCCCAGAGCCCCTGAAACCCTTGAGGTCTTGGGCCCATGCTAACCCGGCACCTATCCACATCCACGGTTCCAGGGCCCAGTCCTTTGGCTCCCCTGAGGCAGCAACAGGGCCTTAGGTTAGCTAAAAGGAAGGATTTCCTCATGTGAAGACTGGAAAGCTCACACAGGGCCATGCACTTGCTTCCCCTGACTTCTGATCTGCGGAGCCTGGAGCAACACCTCTCTGTGAAACAGGAGGCAGAGGCAGCTCATGGCATCTGGCGGATCCTCAGGCCCCTATTTCATGGCCATGGGAGTCTGTGATCAGGTTCCAAGTTCGTGGCACAAAGAGAGCTGAGCGGGTGGGGAGAAGACAGTCCCTCAGACACCCCTGTGGCATCCCTCCCAGCCCCCAGCACACAGGCCCCAGAGCAGACCGGGTGAGTCCGGTGTTGGTGGGTGTGGGTTGAGAGTCTCTGCTTCCTCCACTTTGATTTCACCCCACTGAGCTGCCTGTGCTCCAGAGCATACAGCCACACATGGGCCCGTCCCGTAACAGACCCTGCGTGTGGGGCAGGCCTCTTGTGGTCCCTGGGATTGGGCTGGCAGAGCCATGCTATGTGGCCATGGTCCTGCCTCTCTCCCTTTGCCCCTCACCAGAGTGCCCTCCCTCCCCCATCTCCATCTATTCAAATTATGCCAAAGCCCCCATCGCCCTGGGGCCACAGGGATGGATCCTAGTGGGCAGAGCTAAAAGCAACTAATTCAGTTCAAGGGTGGATCAGAGACACCTCAAAGGGCCGCTATGGTCTCCAGTGGGGTACCAGCTCAGTGAGAGTTATGGCAAAGGATAATGAAAAGAGCTCTAGCAGATGGGATCAAACACCCACTCTGTGCCAGCCGTTGTAATCAGATACTGGTGCAGGGGCCAGAGCTGTTTCCAGTGTGGTCATTTCAATGGGCAACTCCTTTCAACGTCTAGTTCTCAGGGTCAAAAGGCAGGACCCTCACTCACCCTCCCTCTTGCCAGAAGAGGGGGTTGGAGTTTCCCAGGGTGGGGGCGTGGCAGGAAATTTGACCGCATGTCTACAGCAGTGCATGAGGCCAGGCCATCAGAGGCCAGGCCGGCCTCACCGTGGCAGGTGGGAGGAGACAGGCCTGGCACCAACTCAAGAGAGAAGTGGCCTTCGCCTGGCCACTCAGAAAAACAAGCTGGCATAGCAGGTGCTCGCCCTTCTTCACATCTGAGCACCTCTTTTTTTTTCTGACGTCATGTCATTTTATCCTTCCAGGTGTCCTACATAGTTCAGCAGATAACTAATATTATCCCATTTTGTGGATGAGGAAACTGAAGTCCAAAGGGGTCATAGCTCTTGCTTAATACATAGTTGCTGGGAGAGCTGGGACTAGACCCCAGGGTCCCGGAGCTCCTAAATGTAGCCCAAGCTCAAATCAACACTGCCGAGCTCCATGTGTAGTAGACGTGTCACTGGTGTTTGGGCCTGTCTGCTCACCCAGTGAGATAGGGGCTCCACTGCAGCCTCCAAAGGCACGTGGGTTCTAATAGGAGTCATACACTAATAATATAAAAATTAATTATTAATGACATTTTCCACCTAAAGCATTTAGCAGAGTGCCTGGTTATATACCGCTCAATACTTATAGTTATTATTATTAATCTTAACTATTATTTAATAATTCCCTTTGGTAAGTGTTGATGGTTTCCAAGGCACTTTCCACAGTGACACTTAGGAGGCTGGCAGGGGAGTCATTTCCCCATTTTGCAGATTTCCCCACAGTGGAATTGCCAGGCTCAACGTCACGGCTGTGGAGACCTCACCCGGAGTCTGCTCTGGACCATCCTCCCCCATACCATGACTTGGACCCACCCACATATTACAGAGGCCCAGGTTGAGCCTGAGCCCTTTAAGAGCCCTGGCTGAGCATGAGGAGGGAGTGGCCCTAAAACCAGGCCAGGCTAGAGCCGCATTCTCTGGGGAAAGTGAGTAGCTGCTTGGCATTTTCCCTTTGATACTGATACAGTCATTTTAATAGCTGCAATGATCTGGCAGGTGATGTTTCGGCTCTGGCCATGCGGGCATTCCAGGAGGCCCTGGCTGACAGCAGGGGCAAAGTGGGAAGGCTTCTCTGTCCAGGGTGGCCGCGAGTCCCCCCCAGGGCCTCAGAAAGGTTTCCACCTGCCCCTGAGCCTCCACCTGGGCATTTCTCACCTGGAGTCTCAAATTCAGTTGCCTAAGGAGGCCAGGGTGATGGCCTAAGTAGGTGAAGCTAGCCAGGGGGAGGGGACTGCGGTGACCTGGACGAGCCCAGGCAGCCACCACTCAGCAACACCCAGTGCTGTCAGATCCCCCCATAGTGACCAAACACCCAGAGCTTCATGTGAAATCTCCGGATCAGTAAGCAGCCGATGTTTGTCAAGCACCTACCATATGCCAGGCCATGTTCTAGGCAGTGGAGATATGGCAGTGAATAAAAGAGAGCAGAATATCCATGTCCTTATGGAACTTAACATCCAGGTAGGAAGGGCTGCAGGTAGCAAGATAGATGAGCTAGCAGCAACAAAGTCCAGGAGACCAGCAGGAGGAGGAGCGAGCAGGCTGACAGGCTGACAGGCTGAGACATGGGGAGGTTCCCCCACTGGACTCAGCAGCTCAGGGTCATCGGTGACCTCGAGAGCAGCCGCTTGTGTGTGGGGAGAGTAAGAGTCTGATAGGAGAGGTCCAGGAGAGAGCGGGGAGACACCCTTCATCAGGGAGTTTTTCTAGGAAAAGAGCTTGGTCAGGAGAGGATTTTCTTTTCCTTTTTTTATGATGGAAGAAACAACAGCATGTTTGCCTCATGATTACATCACGGTGGCCAAAGACAGCTAAATCCCCCTGGAAGCCTGTTTTTATAAATACGTTTTTATGGGAACATAGCTGTGCTTATTTTGTTTTCGAGTTGTCTGTGGCTGCTTTTCGCCTACAACAGTAGAGCTGAGTGGTTGTGACAGAGATCATATGGCTCACACAGCCGGAGAGATTACTAACTGGCCCTTTACGGAAAAGACTGACTCCTGGTGTAAGTGACCCAGTCTGGAGGAGGAAATTGATGATAGTTGAGAGTGGGGCCTTGCTGGCATGATGTCCTGGAGCCAGGCTGGTGGGGAGACCTGGTGCACAGGGGGATGTTGGCCTTACCTGGGAGCACAGAGGGACCTGCAAGAAAAGAGAAAGGAGAATGTGCAGTCACAGAAGCCGATGGAGGCTGATGCGGGTGGAGGGAGCCTCTGGAAGAGCTCTCTGCCTGCTCCTGTTTCCTCCAGGTCCAGGAGGGTCATTGGGGTTGAAGAGAAAGAAGGTGTGAGACCTGCTAGGACCATGAGATGAAGGGACAAGGGACACACAGTGTGCTTGCTGGGCTTTCATCTGAGATAATGGTCATGAATTAAAGCGAGGCCAGCCAGCAAGGGTTGCCTTTTCTCTGGCTTCTTTGTGCTGCTTGGGGGCCTGTGTGGGGTAGGTGGAAACACTGGATCTGTGTGGTCTGTGGCTTAGCCAAAAGAATGTGCTGAAGGAGAAAGGCATCAAGGCACCGACGGGCTACCAGGAGCAATTAGAATCCCTGACCAAAGATTCTGAGCTGGGCACAGAGGGAAGTGACACCTGGTGGGCCAGGACAGCAGAAAGGTGGAAGGACCTGTGCACTGATGGTCCTACGGGCTGGTCCCTGGTGCTGAGGTGTTAGGACTGAGCTGCATATGAGGGTTAACCTGTGAGGTCAAAGCCCAGACTCTGGAAGGGTTGCCACCATGCTGGGATTTAGTACTTTTAAAAAATAAACACTGAGCAGGCCAAGAAAACACACCCACACCTGAATTTATCCAGTTTCCCACCTCTGTGTCCCTGGTGGCTTCACCACTCAGATGTCTCCCTCCCCTCCTGATGGATGCTCCTGGCTCCCAGATCCACCTTTCCTTCCCAGGCCCCTCTCCTGATTAGCAGAGCCACACATGTCCCTGCCCACCTGGACCTCCCACCAACGCCCAATCAACTCATCAACTTCCCCTAGCCTGCTCCGGCCCCTGTCCTGTCTCAGTGGGGGCATCAGCTGCCCCTGGTGGGGCCTGGTCCTTACCGCACACCCAGGCCATGCTGTGCCCTGTCCCTTCCTCGTCCTGTACCACTCCTGCCCTCATCTGCTTTTCTCTGTCACACTGCCACACAGGCCCCCATGTCCCCCTCCACTCAAAGTCTGTGGTCACCTGGACACATCTCAACACACTTATCCCTCCCTGGGCTCAAAACCTTTGCTGATGGGGACTGTGTCTTGTTCTCTGTTTTGCACAGCCTCAGTAAGAGCTTCATAGATATCAGATGGAGTAAACAAAAGTATTGAACTTAGAGGTGGAGGACCTAGAATTTAAGCCCTCTGTGACTTATTCAAGGCCATTCCCTTTTCCTCTCTGAGTCTGTTTCCTTGATTCTAAAAGAAGCTGATTTCTGGCCTGCCTGTCACACAGGGCAGTGGTGAGGGTCCTGTGAGGCTCAGGAGATGGAAAAGTCTGCCAGGTCTGTCTTAGGTGAGGTTCCCAAGGAATCAGTCCGGGTGGAGGTTTGAGAGCAGGAGGTTTACTGGGCTCACACTGGAGAAGGCAAGGGAAGCAGGGTCGGGCAGAGGGAGGGGCTGTCACCACAGAGGCGTCAGCTGGTCCCCTGGGGGCTCTTTAGCTGGGATGGCCCTCAGAGTCACCCCGAATTGAGGCAAAGCAGCTGGGTGGGGACCAGGTATTTCCCATAACTGGTATGGGCTGCCCTGGGGAGTGGGCATGACCCTGGTGGAGGCAGCCCCCTTCACCTAAGAGTGATTCCGGAGTGGGGCAAGACCGTGAGATGAAGGGACAAGGGACACAGTGTGCTTGCTGGGCAGCCAACACCCCCAGCAGCAAGGGGTGAGTGGCCTAGATGGAGCCCCACAGCACCCACATGGGCTCTAGAGTTCTATAGCTCTCAGTAAGCCATGGGCATGTCAGGGGTCTGGGATGTTATAAACCCACGGTCTGCTGGTGCCCTGAAGATGGGCCCTCCCCTCCGCCCTCCCACCACTTCCTGTCCCTCCTTCCTCACACACATCACTCCAGCCATACTGCCCTCTTTCCTCATCCTCAAATACTCCATCCCAGTCCTGTCCCAGGGCCTTTGCTTCTGCTGTTCCTTCTGCCTGGAACACGCTTTTTCCAAATCTCTGCACAACTCATTTCCTGCTTCTGCCAGGCCTCTGCTCAAGCGTCCACTCAAAAAGAGAGACCTTCTGTAACCATCACTCTCTGTCCCCTTACTCTGCTTAATTTTTCTATACGGCACTTCTCACTGCCTGAAACAAATACTCATTTCTAGATTGTCTGTCTCCTCCAGGGGAAGGTGAGGCCCCATGAGGGCAGGGCCTGTCCCTCCCGTGCAGCATTCACCCTCTCCAGAGCCCAACCTGTGCTGGGCATCTTGCCGTTGTCAAATGCGTGACAACCCTAATGTTTGTAAACTGTAGCCAGAATGCTGCAAAGTCAGCTGCCTTGGCTTGTCAGTTACTGACAGGCTCTCCCACCTAGAAGACTTCACATGCCTACTGTGTGCCAGGCACAGCCACAAGTAAATCCCTGGAGGAACCCACAGGTTATTGGTGGGAAGGGATGTGGAAGCAGATGCTTACAGTCCCCTACTGGAAAGTGGTATTAACATGGGGCCTTTCCCCAGACTTTGTCCTGGGAGGTCATTTGTTTGCCCAGTGGCCATTCCATGCCACCTGTAGCCTGGCCTCCACATCCATCCACCTACTACCTATGTGCCAGCCTTCCTTTCTGAGTAAGGGTCTCCCCTTTGGGACATTCCTCCCTTCTGCCCCATCTTCTACCCACTCTGCCCTCAGAGCCGCCCCCCGCCCTCACTGGTCTATTGCTGTACTCCCTCTTCCAGGGGCATTTGCACAAACCTTTGTCCCACAGGATGGAGTGGACTTTCTATCAAGAGACCTAAGTTCTCATCCCAGACCTACCACATATCGGCTGTGTAACCTTCAGCAAGTCATTCAGCCTCTCTGAGCCTCTGTTTCCCTAAGTAGAAAATGAGATCACTGCTAAACCTGCCTAGTGTTAGCTTGAGAAAAACAGATGTGATTCTCTGTAAAAATCACCCAGCTCAGCGCCCATACACAGTGGGCTCAGCAGCGCATCACAGCGGCGGGCCCTCATGCATCCCACCTGGTGCAGATGTCAGGGATGACAGCACACTGCATGTGTCGGTCACTGCCAGCCCCAAGTGGCCAGATCTTCCAGTTTTTCCAGAGAAATTAGAAATGCAGATCTGTGTGTGAAATCAGCACAGAATATTGGCAACAAATTAAAAAAAAAAAAACGGTGGGAACCAAATAAAATGCCAGTTTGGCCTTGGGGCTACCAGCCTGACCTGCTGCACAGCATCAGAGAGAGTGGATGCAAATCCCACCTCCGGGCCTTACTCTGCCCCTCACCTTGGACAGGTTATGGTCTCCACTCCTGGTTCAGATCCCCCACCTGTAACGGAGTGTAACAATGGCTGACACTTATTGTGAGCCTCCTGGGTGTAGGGACTTATACCAGCTCAGAGTCTGGGAACTGCTTGTGAACTCAGGCAGTCGGGCCACAGAAACATCCCTATTAGCCTCTGTGCGAGTGTGGCCCGGCCCCACATGGCAGTGGGGACTGAGGCCCTCAGCACACTGCCCTTTGCAGAGGGAGCCTTCCAGGCGCTGGAGCTCAGGCGGGCACTTGTCCCTCCACCACCCTAGAAATAGCAGCTCCTTGAAGGCAGGAGGTGCCTCAGGCTACTTGATGCCACTTCTTCGGGGCCTTCCCAACTGGATTGCTGATTTGCGAGCTGGCAAGGAAGAGGTTTGATGGAAGGGAAGGGAAGGGGCATGCCTAGTCCCCTAGCCCTGAACCTTGCCCTGACTTGCCTGTGCCTGGCTCTGTGAGGAACACTATCCCTGCCCCCCGGACTCATCAAGAGCCCAGACCTAGATGGGAGACAGCTAGCAGAGAGCCGGGAAAACCAGGTCATTGTGGCCATGACTGGGGTGCAGGAAGATCACAACGAGTCTGTAGGGCCCTGTGGTTGGGGTTAATTTATTTAAGAGCACTCCAAAGACGTTAGACTCTGAGATCACCTAGATAGGACCTTCTCCATCTGCTTCTTATTATCCAGATGCCCCGTGGTCAGTCTTTGATCCAGGAACAGTCTCCCTGCCAGCCCCCAAGCAGCCCCTTCTCCCCCTGCCTCCCCACCAACTGCAGACACTTTCCAGGGCTTGGTGTTTACGATTCCAATGGCTCTCCTCTGTCTCCTTTGCAGAAATGGAAGCTCCACATTCGGAGGCGCCGGGAGACCCCAAAGACATCTCCAGGGTGTCACTGCCCGCCCGGTAAGGAGCCCTGTAATTGGGTGACTAGGATGGGGACACACACTAGAGGCTCTTTTAGTGGTCGTGCTCTAGCCACATCCTACTCAGAGTTTCACTTTTCATATGAAAGATGGGAATGACCATTATCTGTGATGCTTACCTTCCATTTACTCATTGGCTGGCCTGCCCATGCCCTATTTTTCATTCATTCATTCAACCATTCATTCATTCATAACTCTTCTACGGGCCTTCTCTGTGCAAACCAGGTTGTGAAATTAGATATGATGATGGGTGTGACTATGTTTAGACAATTACAAAGTTATGCAGAATTGAAGAGAGGATAAGCCCATGAGGGCAGGGACCTGGCTCATCATGTCCACTGCTGTGTCTCCAGCTCTTCAGTAGGTGTACCAAGGTGTTTGTTACCTGAATGAATGAATTATCGCATAATTGAAAAACTTGCCTGCCTTACCTATGTGGCTTAGGGTGCTGTGTACTTAACTGTATGGTATGTAAGCTACGCACACAAGTGTACAAACATACTCTCGCATAAGCTAACGGTTACAGGGTAATGTAGTGTAAGAGTCAACCAGTCTAATCTGGGTTCAGTTTCTATTTTCGCCGTTTACTAGTCCTCTGTGGTCAGATCACCACCAAGGACGCCTGTTCTCGTGCTCTTTCCTCTGTCCCTCACCCATTCTGTTTGTCTGGCCACAGCTGTGTGCTGAGTCCCTGCTCTGTGTTGGGTACCATGCTGGGTGCTGGGTTCAACTGCACTGTCTCTCGTGTGGACTGGTGATATATTATAGCTCATGAGGACTTTTCTAAGTTGCTGACCATTATTATTAAGCTATGCCAATGATAGATGAGGAAATCATTGCCCCCATGAGTAATTGGAATGGGCTGTCCTCCTTTGGGGGTGAAGAAGAAGGCTCCAAAAAGGGTTGGGGGCAGGTTTCACTTTGGAGTAATCACAGAGCATCTTGCCCTGCTCTGGGCCTCTAACAGTGGGGCCCCTCAATTCCCCAGGTGCCAGGGCAGGTGACACCACCTCGGCACAGGAGCTGAGGACCCATGCTGTTCTCACCCCGATCCCAGGCTGGGGAAGAGAGGCCCAGGGGGTGAGCATGTGGGAAATGCAGTGCTCTAATCCTCCAGAGGGCGAGGGGCTGAGGTGGGAGTCTCAGTTCAGGGGCTCTGCCAAGGAAATGGAGAGACCGTGACGGGATTCAGCTGGCCAAGTTAGGAGAGGGCCGGCAGGGTTAATTAAAAGGGTGCCCAGAAGCCCTGGGAAGCTCCCTCCCTCCCTCCCTTGGGGCCTGGAGATTGAGCCCTGGGATCTGGACGAGCTTTTGGGAGAAGAATGACAAAATTAATGAGTTGAGATGAAGGCAAGATGGGGCGACAGCCTGGGCAGAGCAACGGTAGCCTCAGGGTTTCTGAGGCAGCCTGTGCTTCACATAATCATGTCTGTTGTCCCCATAACTCTTGGTCGGTTGTAATCATCTTTCACTTGAAGTACAGAATGCTGGTGAAAGGCAGGAGATTTGGGGCCACAGAAGATTACAGATTTGAATTCTAGCTCTGATGTGTATCAGCTGTATGACTTCAGGGGGTTATTTAACCTCTCTCTGCCACAGTTGCCTTGTGTGAAAAATGGGAATACCCACCTTGCAAGTATATGGTGGAGACTCAGTGAGATAATGGTGGAAAGTAATAACACCTTTCCTGATTCCTAGTGAGGACTATATTATTATTTTTAGCTCAATGCTCTTGCACTTGAAAGAGGCACAGAAATCCTTACCAAACACCATGTCCCAGTGTTGGGGACAATGCAGGCTGTACGTCTATGGCAAGGCAGAGGCTTGCTCTTCTCCCTTTCCTGTCTGGTTGGGCTTCACACGTCCTGCCCGCCCTCAGAGTGGGTGCTTAATCATTAGGTGTGAATTCTGTGCCTGGGCGAGTCTGGCGCAGGTGTTCCTGGGGAGGCTGGGAGCTGAGGAGGAATGTAGTAGGCGGGAGGAAGGATTTGGAAGGATGCTTCATCTCTCCTCACCTTCTAGGAGGCTGTGTGAGGGCCTTGGGCAGGGTGGAGAAAGTCGTGAAGCAGCATGAGCAGCTCAGAGGTGGTGGGGACAAGCGACCCAGAGGGAGGAGAAAGGGCGTGGTGCAGGTCGTCTGTGGGGTAGGGCCACCGACAGGGATTGAGCTGTCCAGAAGATGGGAGGAGAGAGAATAGCGACTCCTGGGAGGTGTTACAGAATCCCCAGGTGTTAGAGATCCCAGAGGGTAGGTCTGCCCAAAGTATGGATCAGAGTCAGGTGGGGAATAACAGGAGAATTTAAGAAGACCTCAAATTGAGACAAAATCAGGAGACAATGGTGCTTTCCCAGCTTTTTGGAGAGTTGGCAGAGCAGGACTGGAAGAGCCACAGAGGCATCTCAGACAATGGAACTTCAGAGTAACAGTGCATCTGCTGGGATGGGCTAGGTCCAGTGGGGTCCTGGAACTAACCCCTCTGCCCAACCTAGGCTTCTCACCACGTGTAAAGTCACTACCTCCAGACTGGAGCCTGCAGGCCATGTGGCTGCCACCCTGTCGTGCATAACAGCAGTGACTGCCACTGCCCCTGAGTACTTATTATGTGCTAGGCACAGTACTGGGTACCTCGTATTGATGGATGATATCCAGATCACTTAAAATAGGCAGAGTGGACTTCTAACATTCTGAAAGATTTGCTAATCTCTGAACTCATGAATAAAACCCCACTCTCATTCTTGCACCTAAATGATGCATCATGGATTATTTCCTTAGGGTCAGAGTTTATAAACTACTTTAATGAATGACACTGAGGCTCCTAATACTTGCAGAAGGACATATGTAACTGTAAAGTGCAATATGCAGAGTGAAAGCATTATTCACTTTTGTCTTGCCAGCATCTAATATTGTGGCCCATACATAGTAGGTGCTTGGTGAATGGTCAATAAATTATCACTAATAATCATTCCTGAGCACTTGGATTCATTCTTGTGTTCTCTGGCTGCCCTCTGGTTGGGCTCTGACATCTCCCCCACCTACACACACACACACACACACACACACACACCAAGGCTGCTCAGAGTCTTGCCTGATGCTGAAATCGCCGCTGTTGGGACAACAAACACTCAGTCTTCCTGCCCCTGGGACTGGAGCCTACAGCCCCAACCTATGCCTGCCCCCAGTTTGCCTCTGTGGCTGAGGGCGGAGTCCTGTGGTGGGTGTGTTCTTCCTTGCGGCAGCCTTGGGTCCCTGGGAGGCATCCAGAGGGCTTGGGACACATAATCGTGGGCAGAAAACCTACCTCCTTCCCTTCCTACTCTGACCTCGCCGGCATCCTCCCAGGATCCTCCCTGTCCCGAAATAGCCATCTACTGGCTGGGGTCCGGCTGCATCCTGCTTCTGGGTTGCATGTGCTGTTTGTTGGGGAATAATGGGCCTGCAGGCCTTGGACAGATGCTTCAGGAGGGTCACAGCGGCCAGAAGTTCAGAGGAATAGGTGTGGGCCATTTGCAAAGCATATGGCCTGGTGGGACAGGAGAAAGGCCTTGGGAACTGATACACAGACTGTGGGACTTCCTGGGCCACTTGAGAAGAATACAGATCTCAGGGAAACTCTCCCAGGCCCTGTCCCTGTTCTGGTAACAATGAGGATCAGGACAATATAGGCTCCAGCCAGCAAGGAAGCAGCTACTTCAGGCCCGCCACTCTGGGGCTGGGTGGGGCTGGCGGTGCCGGTGGTTTGGTGCGTGGTTTCACACACAGCAGGGCCGTGCCGGCTGAGTGGCTGGAGCTGGTCACTTCACCTTCTGGGCCTCAGCTGTATGGGAGAGAGTAGGCCAACACCATGCGCTGACCACTAGGCAAAGGTCTGGACAAGGGGATGATAGAGTCAGGTTTGTGCACTAGCGCCACAGCCAGTGCAGGTAGAGAGGATGGATGAAGGGGAGAGACATTGCTTTCAGCCTAGCGAGTGGAAGAGGCCACAGCCATCCTCTGATTTAGAGTGTGCTGGTGAGAGGTGCGTCCAAAGTTCCAGGCATCAGAGGAGCTTGGGCCTCTGGGAAAACTTGACTGAGGAGGTGACTCTGGGGGTTGGTGGTAAGGAGCAAGGAAGTAGACAGGAGGGCACAGAGTTAGGGTACAGGGTCAGCTGCCACCGTAACAATAGACCGGCAAATACAGGGACTCCAACCAGGCAGATGGACAGGCTCTTCCTTAGCAGGCCTGAGGATGGTGTTACAGGGCTGGGGGGTGTCCCTGCCATCTCCATCGTGTGGCTTCCGCCTCTGGGCCTTGGCAACTGCTTTGTTCTCATAATTCCCTGGCCAGTGAGAAAGGAGAAGGGCTAGTGTGGATATGTCCAAACCCTTAAGAGCAAAGCTTGAAGGAAAAAAAACCCCGACATGTATCACTTCTGCTCATATCCCAGTGGCAACACTTAGTCACATGGTCACCCCAAGTCTGGGGGGTGGCCGGGCAGTATTTTGCTGGATGGCCATACACCCAGATACAACTTTATTACTATGGAAGGTGGGAGACAGATACTGAGGCGCAACGAGCAATCTGCATAGAGGGCATCCCAGGCTGGGGCCCTGGCACAGACAGACTCAGAGTGAGAGAAAGTCAGAATATTTGGGGAAGGCAAACAGTTGAAAGAAGCTGGACCATAGAAGCAATGATGTGAAATAAGGGTAGAAAAAGATAGCAAAGGGCCAGGCTGAGAAGTTCCAGCTCAATCCATTCACCAGGAGAGAAACGTTTTTCATCCTGAGGATGATCGATTGGTCAAGGCTGCCTGGAGGGCTGTGCTAAGAGATTCTGAGACTACATCCAGGCTCAGCAGAAGGTGTGGCAATCACTAAATGATGTCTGCCGTGGGTGCAGGTGTGGAGGCCAGAAACACCTGTGCCCTCAGAGAAGGTTTATGGTCCAGGGATGGGGCCCAATACAGTTTACATTCTCAAGCAACAACTAGAAATGATGTAAAGGAGGACTTGAAGGGGAGAGCAGTCCCTTCCAGCAACAAAAGTCTGTGAGTCTATGAACAGGGCTCTATTCTCCCATGGGCTGCTATTTATGTTTGGAACTGCCTCTCCGGGCTTGGTTATTTCCATAGGTGGCGAGAGCTGGTGCCCACATGCCCTGAAGCCCTCTCTTTGTCTAGCCTTGCCCTGTTTGCCCTGGTGCCAGATTTCGCCCCCAACAGCCTCATGGCATTTACATGGCCAGGGCCTATGGCCCAGCTTCTGTCCCAAACTGGGCCCCGTCACCTCCTCTAGGCAACAGCAGACCCACAGCCTTCCATTCTTTGTGGTTCTCCTCGTTCAGATTCAGCTAACCCAGAAAAGGTAGAATTCAGACCAAAGTGTCCCCTGGTGCCACTAACAAAGAAAAGGATTACAGAGATGATGGTTGTTTTAGGGAGAACATTTAAACAAACAAAATACTGTTTTCGGGTACCTCAGAAACTCTGCTTTACATGCAAATAATTGATGGGTTAATTTGGAACATTCCTGGCTATTCTTTAAAGCACATCCCTGAAGGCCAGCCTGGGTAGAGACCCTCCTATTTGATTTGGACTCTCCCCTGCTCTGTTCGGCATGAGGGATGGCCTTTCATGTGCTGTGTCAGTTTCATTGTCCCCTCTCCCATCTCTGCCTCCTCCTCCTGACTGTAGTCCTGTCTCGTGACGCATCTGACCTCCCAGACACCCAGGCTCCCACCCATAGGGGCAGCATCGGTGCTTCCTTCTCCACAAGCCACTGGATTCCGTCAGCTGCTGGGTCCTGTCAGCTCCACTCCTCTGCTCAAAAACCTTCTATGGCTCCCTAGTGCTTGTACACACCCCCACCCCAGTGATAAGCCTGCTTTGTCTTTCTAGCCTTGTCTGTGACCAGTCTCCCAATGTGCTGTATTCCTTTTCTTTCCATACAATCGGACCGCTCACCTGCCCTGCCCATATGCAAGAGTGTTTCACCTGAGCACTTCCACTCATGCTGTTCTCATACCTTTGTTCTCTGTTTCTACCTGATGAACTCTTACCCCCTCCAGGCCAGCTACAGCGGCCCTGCAGCTCCTTCCATCCTTTACTCCTACCATAGCCTTTGGCTTAGTTTTGCTGTTTGGTTACACTGTTAATATAATCCTTCCTCAGTGCTCAATGTATAATCCAGGCAAAACCACCTACTAGGACAAGTAATTTGTCTTCAAATGAGAAGTGAAAACAGACCAAGATGTATATACCTGCAAAGATTTCTCCTTGGCCATAAACATTAACCATTTGATTCAGATTCCATAGGTGCTTGACAGCAAAACTCAGTATGGGGCTCTTATAGTGAGAGGAGCCTCTGCAGGTTTCCAGCCAGAAAGCCCCCTTCCCCCTACAAACCACACGAGGCAGCCAGCCTCCCTGACATCTCCACCTGGATGGGTCACAGGCCCCCATCCTCCAAGGGCACTCAGCTGAAGGCAGCGTCTCTCTCTCACATGTGGCCCTTTACAACATCCCGCTCTTGGGGAATGGTGCCATCGCCACCCACACCCAGCACCTAGGCTGGAACCTGGGAATCAGCCTGGACGCTGCCTTTTCCCGTGCCTCCCGTTCATCAAGGAGCCCCACTGATCCTGTTCCACAGATTCCCTCCGTCAACACCACCATTACTCTTGTTCAATCTGCCCCCATCTCTTACCTTCCCCACCGCAGCAGTCCCTACCTGGCCTCCTCCAGCCCCTTCTTCACCCAGAAGCCGGAATGCTCTTTTTAAAATTAATGTGTAACCCTAGTAGGCATTTTAGCATTTCCCCTCCTCCTAAGGATAAAGGTCCAAATCCTTTATCACAATAATGTGGCCTGCTGCCCCTCAGACCCCCTGCCTGCCATTACCCCTTCCACATGTCCAACAGACTGCCTGGTGACACCCGTGTGCTGGTGACAGCATTTGAAACAGAGGTGCTAGGTGAAGGGGGCCGTGGCCAAACCGGAGGGGAGATGCTGTGCTGTAGACATCAGCCAGTCAATAAATCTCAGACCCTGGGCTCCAAATGAAGGCACTTCCTGTGCCCTCTATGGCCCCATTCAGGCAACCAGCTTAGCCCCAGAGGGCTGACTCCTACTTTGAGGAGGCCCCCTGGACATAAGGAAGCCCCAGCCCTTGTAGGGAGGAAGGTCAGGGAGCCAGTGTGGGAAGGGCGGCAGAGACCCACAGCTGCCCGCTGTGAAAATGCCCCCACCCGCCTGGAAACTCCTTTTTCTCGAGGCCCTCCACTTTGCACTTTAGAGCCACCTGGGGAATTCGCCAAAGTTAATTTCTTCCCCGTTTCCTCCCCAAAGCACTTCCAGATCCCCAGCCCTCCTGGACAACGCTGATAATGTGTTTCTCCTAGATCAGCTCTGATAACACCAGCCCGGGTGGTCGCTAGGATTTGTAGAGAAATAAAAATAAGGAAATGGAAGTTTCCGGAAAGGCAGTGGGCTGCAGCCAGAAGTGCCCTGGACTGGGAATCAGTCCCAGACCCTGAGGGGCTCTGAGCAGGTCACTGTCCTCTCTCTGGGCCCCAATTTCCTCACTTGTAAAGAGAGGTGCACGACTTAGAAGAATAATTTGGCAGTATCTGGTAAAGTGTGGCATGGCCCCAACAGAGTCGCCCCCTTCCTGTGTACATCCTATAGAAACATTCACACATGTGTAAGAGAGGAAAGGGTGTTCACTGCAGCACTGTGTATACTACTGAAAATAGGAAAAGAAAACCTAAATATTTGTCAGCAGCAGAGTGGAGACACATCGTGGGGTATTAAGTTGTAGTTCTTTCACCAGTGAAATACCATACATACAGCGAGCATGGATGAACTTGACCTTCAGACCAAGCAATACCCTGGATGAATTGTATCCCACTGAGGGGGAAAAAAGCAAATTGCATATTTATAATATAATTCATTTATATAAATTAAAAAACATATAAAACAACACATTTTTTAGGGACTGTTTGCCTAAGCAAAAGTATATAAAGAAATGCACGGGGATGATAAGCATCAAATTCCAGGGGGAGGAGGGACACGGGAGACTGGGCTCCCTTGGGGGTTGGCTATATTGGTCACTAGTAAACTAGATGGTGGGTATACCAGTTTCATTTTATTGTTTTGATAACAACTTTATTGAGATGGAATTCACATACCCATTTAAAGTATGTAATTTGATGGTTTCTAGTATATTCACATGGCAGGTGGCCTTTTTTGAGCACCCCAGAATTGCGCTCCTACAGCCATTTGGCCCCATGATGACGGGCAGCAGCCAGGCATTGAGGGCTGACAGACTTGCAAGGTCCTTAACTTTTCTGAATTCTCTCCCTCTGCCATTGTGAACCGAAGGTGCTAATGCCCGTCTGATAAACGAGGTGAGTGTTCAGTGAAGTTCAATACCTACTATACCTAGTCTTGTCTTGTTCAGAATCTGCTCTTATGACTCTGACCCCCCTTTACAGGAAGATTGTCCTGAGCAGGGCTATGGCTGTGGCAGGCTAATCCCACAGTTACAAGTGTGGCCTCTGATTCCCGACAGCTCTGGGTTTAAATCCCAGTAATCCCACCCTATTTCTTATTAGTCATGGATGAGTTACACTCTTTTACATGACCTCATGTAAGATGGAGATAATAATAGCACCCACCTTACTGGGATCAACATGGGGCCTGACACATTCTTGGCTCTAAACGGTTGTTAGCTGCCATCATGATGATGGTGATTTGATGTTGAGTGGAAAATGGTTCTGGGGAAACGGGGTCGTAAGGAGAAGTTACAGCCTCTACCCAGTGGCATCCAGCCACGTGAGGTCCTAGAAGAGAATGCCACGTCATGCCACTGAATGCAACAGGGAAATGTGGCTGAGGCCACAGATGTCAGCTTACTCCTACTTCCTCTCTGTCCTGTTGGGGACTAAATCATTCTGACACCATGAAAATCTTCTGGATGCCTCTATTTCCAGGACACTGTGCAGTGCACTGCAAGACATCCAAGATAGGTGAGGTGCATGCCTGCCCTCAAAGGTGTGTGGCAGTATCTGTGGGGGGCCAGGAACCCTCAGTCTGAATCCCTGCCCTCTATGCCTAGCTCTTCAGCATTGGAAAAGCTACTAATCTCTCTGAGTTTCCATTAGCTCATCTCCTACAGATAAATAATGATTTTACAGGTTTATTGCAAAAGTGCTTGGTCAACTGTGGAGTACTATACAAATGAAAGATACTAAAGGGAGAGGACTTAGACTTGCCCACAATTCAGTTATCCGGTAAAAGGTGGGCTGTGGTAGGTGCTGCGGGATATAAACAAAGGGCTATGGACTGTGCCAGATGAAGGGTTAATTATAAGTGAGATGATGGTCAGCTCTCAAGACTGCTGGTGATACTTAGGGTCAAAGGACCTTGGGACCCTGATTTATGAAGAAAAACTTGCCTTCCCTGCATTCCACTGCCTCCAGCTACAGCCAGAGCAGGATCCACTGGGCGCCAGGGTTTTTCTGGAAGGTCTAGCCCACACCCGCTAGCCATACAGAAGCAGGCAACTGGCCTCACTCTCTGTCCTGAGAGGAGAACAGGCCACATTTGTAGCAGCTGTTTGTCGGGGTGGAGGTGACTCTGGAATTTTACAGGAACTCCAAAGAACAAGGGGCAGCTGGCTGGCTGGGTGAGGGCAGCCAGGGGGATGGCAGCACCTGCTGTATCTTCTTTTCTCCCTCACCATCCAGCTCCCTGCCTCAGAGAGGCCAGCAGAGACCAGGAGAAAGAAGACACCATTCCTCCCCAGGTGTCCAGAGGATCACCCACTCCTATGATGGTTCCACACATTTGTATCACATGCTCCCCACCCCCGTACCCAACCCCACAGAGGCAGGCCGGGAACCAGGGGCCAGACTTTGGGGCTGGCTGTGTGCTCTTTAGGGCTCCAGGCTACTCATGGGCTACATCAGCAAGTGACATCGGCTGTGGGTTAGTAACTGCTCTAGGCCCTGTGCTCAGTACCCTGGTGATAAAAGGAGAGCCAGACACAATCCCTTCCATCTAGGGTTAGGTAAACGCTAAACAGAATCCAAGCATCACATTTGGAAAACACAAGAGAGGGAGTGATTATGCCCAAAGGGAGGAACCAAGAAAGGCCTCATGGAAGAAGTGGCCTTTGAAGCAAGCCTTGAAAGACAAGTAAGATGTCAGAAATGAAAATGTATATAAGAACATTGTAAACAAAGGAAATGGTGGATAAAAGTAGAGACCTAAGGAACATGCTTTTTTTCCTCTCCCCACCCTGGGAAAAGAGAAATAATCTAGAATGCCTGTTGCAAGCTCACAAGGCAGGATGGAGTAAGAGATCAAGCTGGAGAGGAAAGTTGGGTGGGGGCTGGGGAGGTAGACCATGGAGGGGATTGGACATTGCCCTGAAGATGCCATGGATGTTTCCTCAGAAAGGGGGTGACCTGACCCAGCTGTGTGAAGCTATAGTGTAAAGGATGAATTAAGGTCAAGGAGGGGAGCCTGGAAGGGGGTGCAATGGCCCCACTAAGAGAAGACATGGAGTGGCTGTGGAAGGGGAGTGGCAAATTACAGAGGTAAAATCGGCAAGAGTTGGCCACCTATTAGGTGTGGGCAAAGGAGAGGTCAGGGCAGTGGTGAGCCTTGAGCCCAGGTAACCAATAATGATCATGGCATGTACTCATATTAGGAGACGGCTTTATACCTCATGTTTTCAGTACAGTATTGCTTACATTCCCATCCAGCACTCTGTGTAGGGCTGTGCTTATCCCCGGTTCAAAGACAAGGAAAGCAAGGCTCAGAGATGTTCAGGGATTGCCCAAGGTCTATAGCTAAGAGCCAGAGCCAGAACTTGAGGCCAAGGTTTCAAATGCCAGTGCGTGTGCCCTCAGGGACAGAGCGGAAGGGGAGTAGGGTGGAGAGGAAGGATGCAGAGCCCTGTTCTGGACACGCTGGGGTTGGGGAGGATGCGGATGTCCCCGTGGAAGTGCTGAGGGCCCAGGAGAAGACTGGGTAGCTCTGATCTGGTGGCCTTAGAGAAGAAAAGCCTTACATCTGGCTGGCTGCTGTCACTGCTCAGGGCACAGAGAGGGCAGGGAAACATCTTGCTGGAGAACGTTCTGGAGGCACCCAGATGGGAGACTTTGTGCCCCAGGACTCATTGCCTCTTCCATCTGTGCTGCAGAGCTGCTGAGGGTGGAGAGGCTCCCTGCCCTAGACGCAGTGGAGTGTCCCCCAGCCTAGCCTCTGTCTACTCTGCCGTGCAGGGACCTGAGGGAAGGTGTACCACAGTGATGCTGAAGGAATACTGGGGGCTGCTCTGGAGGAAAGGGCGGTAAGCAGGAAGGGTCCCTGGCCCTCGGAAGGGACTACCAGGTGGGACATACTAAGCCCATGGAAGCAGCCCTCAGCTCTTCCTCCTGGAGCCACGCCAGCTGCCCGCTCCCTCACTGGCTGCCCCGACTACTGTCACAACCCAGCCAGCCTCTCACTTCAGTTACTGCCCGGCAGATTCCTGCTTCAAATCAAGGCGGCTTGGATGGCCTCTGACAGCAGTAGTGTGATTGCTCCCTGTGCACCTTGCATGCCTCACTTTATCCTCCCAACGTCTCCCTGCGGTTAAGACTCACATTACCATGTTGTCTAGGTGAGGACCCTGAAGCTCAAGCACACAGACTCAGGAAGTCGCAGGGTTAGGACTGGAAACCAACTCTGACACGTCAGGAGATGTGTCCTTCTGATGTCCATCCTACAGTGTGCATCCTGTAACAACCCGAGCACCGCCCTGGGGCCTGGCTGGGAAACCGAGGACTTGGTGATGACCATAATGGTTGCCTGGGGAGGTGGCAGCAGGTACAGCTGGAGGACATGGATTGCCAGAGCAACAGCATGTATCCTGTAGGCGTACTGTGTGCCAGGCTCTGTTGTGAGCATTTTATTGCATTATTTTAATCCTCATAATTACTTTATGGCAGATACTATTATTACCTGCATTTTACATATGAGAAGACTGAGGCCCAAAGAGGTTATGGATGTGGCCAAGGTCACAGAGCTAGTGTGTGCTAGAGCCCAAATTATTTAAACCCAAGCGGTCTTTCTCAGAGCAAACCAGAGCAGTGTCAGAATGCAGACTTGCTCTCCCTCTCTCTGTCTCTTCCTCTCACTCACTCACTCAACAAGTGCTTCTTGAGCACTGGCTCCATGCCATGCCCTGTCCTCTGGAGACTAAGAGAACTCCAGGTGAAGCAGTGGCTGCGGTAGATCCTAAGGGCTCAGGTTGGGGCAAGTAGGTGCCCTGCATGGGACAGTCTGGCTGCAGCCCTGGGGCTCCAGCCCCTGGTATCCTAGACCCTGTGAGGTGAACCACAGCAAAGCGTGGACACTGGTGGAGGTCTATGCTCTCGACATGGCCTGCACAGCTGGCTTTTGTACTTAAGGCACCAGCCCCAGGGGTCAGAGAGGATCCCATAGCCCAGCTGCACTGGGCTCCTTGGTGAGAAGCAGGGGAGGCCCCCAGCCCAGAGGGGAGCCGGCTCTAGGCACGGAGGTATGGCAGAGGTTGGTGGGGGCGGGGGAGGCAGGGGAGGGAGAATAGGATTACCTAAGGGTCAGACCCTCCAGTAGCTGAGTGGCAGCAGGGGTGGCTCAGGACCTTTCCAGCTCACTTCACAAACTCATTTTCGGATGGACACTTCTTCCCACCCCTCCATCCTTTGCCATCTGCTGTGTGTGACAGGTATGCCAGGAAAGGCGTTGCGGGGGTGTCTCCAGCGTGTGGGGGGCGGTGCAGCTAAGGAAGCAGAAACAGGCTGGCCTGGTGCACACGGAGCTGCGTCTTTGGCAGGCTGACTCCTCCACGCCATGGAGGCCCTGGGAGGCTACTGGGTGCTGGAAGAAGGGCGGAGCCTGGGCGGAGGGTTCCAGCAGTGCCCACCTGCCACTTCAACCCACCCAGCAGGGAGGAAGTGTGATCAGTCAGTCTGGCGTGGAGCCTCAGGATAATGCCCCACATGAGGCGGGTATATAAGTGGACGCCAGCTCCCCACACAGTTATGTGAGCTATCACAGGGTAGACTGGCACAGGTGACAGGCCGGCGGGGAGGGTGTGGCAGATCCCAGGTCTCCTGGGGCACCGTGTTGGGGCAGACTGGCGGTAAGCTCCCACACCTGCCTGTGTGAGGGCACAGAGGGCTCTCCTAGCTGTGTCCCCGACTCCAGGGTGCCCAGGGCCCAGGGCTTTGGCAGGCTGAACATTCTCTTCGTTGCCCTTTAGGCCTGGAACTTCACGCCAGTCCTTCTTGAATGAAGGATTTCCTTTCCCTCACGGTGGTCATGAGCCTGGACTCCGTGGCATCACTGACGTTCCGAGGTGGCCTTACCCATTAATCACGGCTGGTGGTTCTGACTGATGGTCCCCACATCGTTCTAGTTCCAAGTACTTAACATCTCCCCTGGCTGCATCATTCTTTGCTGATTGGCACTCAGAGACACTGACCAGTTGGAGATACTGTTCTTTCCTCCAGGAATGCGGATGTGAAGGGGGTAGGTGATTCACTGACCTCAGTGTGCCCTGATTCTGAGGAGCGACACCGTAAGTCCATGAAGATTGTTCTTTAGAATTCCATTATGTCATTATTTTAAAGTCACCTGCCCCTTTCTCCTAAAAGTGGGGCGTTCTGTACGACCAAGTTGCCTTTCTGGTTGAGGTTATGTATGACTGTGAGCCCACGGTCCCTATTTTGTTTTTGTAGATACAGATCATTCATTTCCCACTCCAGCTCTTGGTTTTTTCTCCACCAACCATGAGAGAGAACTTGACTTTGTACAGTGTGCTCTGCTTTGGAAGAATTCAGCTTCCAACCCTCACAATTATAATACTGGCATTTACCAGGTGCTCCCCAGCATCGCTGAGGAAGGAACAGGGGAGCAAGTGATGCATTTAAAGAGGGAGAGTGAGGAGCCTTTATGCTATGGGCGATGCTGGCCTAATTCTGAATCCAAACAGCCTCTCTGACCAGGTATGGAGGAGGGAGTTTCTGCCCTCCTGGTCCTGCAGGGACTGAGGGGCACATGCCTCCCCCTTCCAGACCCACAATCCAGACTGCAGAAATGAGGGACGTCAGAGGTCACCTGGGGCAGGGCTGGACGGTGGCAAACCCTTTCTTTGAAGGGAATCTTACATTCAGTCCAACACATCCATCATATAAATGTAAGAACAGAACAAACCAAAGAGGTGTGTCCCCCTGGTGGCCCTCTCCAGGCCCCTCAGAGCTCCAGGAGCAGGATGTAAAGCCACCGGTGTTGTCCAACCTGTTTGCTTTGCAGTTGGGGAACATGAGGCCCTAAGAGGGAAGGAGGAGCTTGCCCTCACCGGCACAGCCTAACGGGGACAGAGGCAGTCTCCGCTCCGGCCAGGCTCTTCCCAGCAGTCTTGTCCCCAAATGGGTCACCGGAGCCACTACTGGGGTCACAGGGAGACAGAAGTTTTATGGAAACTGAGTCAAGGCAGAGAGGGATGTAAAACAGCCCAGTGGCCAGTGTCGGCCAATGCCACGGGTCCCTGATGCCTCCTGAGGCCACAAGCCCCAGCCAAGCTGGGTATCTGGTTCCAGATTCATCTATCTGTTAGGCAGCCTACCCTTCCTGACAGAACGAAAGATGCTCTCACACCCCTGAAACTGCTTGGCCACTGAAGCCAGCAGCCACCACACCGCTGTTTCTGGGATGCAGTCAGATCCAATCTCCTCTGCTCTCCCTGGGCCGTTTTCTCACTCACCCTCTGCCTTGCTCCCGTGGAGGGTAGCAGATTCCCTTGGGAGTTAGAAATTGGCCTTGACTCTCCTTTCTCCATCCCCCATGCCCACCCCCCTTGTGGGCTGGGCCCTTAAGGCAGTAGGATCATGTTTCTGTAGAGCAACAGGCTCAGAGATTCTGCCAAAAAATAGAAAAGAAATAGACATACAGAGAAGGAACCAAATTGTATTATCCAAAGGAAGCTCAGGCTGGCAGCTCCCATCTGATGCTCATTTCAGCATCTCCGAAGTGGTACTGGATGCTACTCATAGCATGTGCCCACCTTAAAATCCCCCTGCGGATATGATAAGTCACTTCCCTGGTCTTGGGAAGCTCCAAGATCTCCCAGCCCTCCTCAATTCCCACGTGGCCCTGGGCTTTGTCATCCAGCCTGCACAGGAGGCTGCGGCCCTGTGCACCGGAAACTCCGGGATGCTCTATCCACCATGCTCTGGCAGGGCAGGGTCTGCACCTGCTCCAGGGCACCCAGGCAACCCCTTCCTCATGTTGCCGGGGCCACAGGAGACAGCAGTGGCCAACATCCTGCCTTTGTCCCTCCCCGACTCTTGTCAGAGTTGGACAGGCCCGGACAAGGTCTAGGATGAACCTGGGCTTCACAGACAGAGTCTAAGACCCAAAGAAGGCAAGAGGGTCTTTCAGCATCACCCAGCCATTTCTAGAAGTACTTGGATGAATGAGTGGCAGGATTGTCTGCTGGCTGAGTTCCAGGATTCAGCTGTGTTACAATGGGCAAGTGACTTAACCTCTCTGAGCCTCAGCTTTCTCATCTGTAAAATGGAAATAATAACAACATCTACCTCATTGTGCTGTCACTGGCATTAAGGAGACGTATGTAAAGTGCTCAGTATACTGCCTGGCAGAAGACGGTGCCTAACAAATGTATTGAGCTGCTGTTACCCAGCTCTTCTGAACAGCGGCCCAGTATTCTTTTAACTGCCTGCATTGCCTCTCCTCCTAAGCCTCTGAAATGCCACTGCCCTGAGGACCAGTCCTTCCAGGGGGATTTGAACAGGAGCACTTGTAAGCCACCTGTCGGCTGCAGCGAATGCAGAGAGCTCCACTGAACCCCGCAGAGCACCAGGCATTCAGGTGGATACGGGCCTTTTAAAGGTATCACCTGCGCACTGGGAGATGGGGGTGAGCTCTGGTGCACCCTACATGGCCCTGACCTCTGGGCCTCAGCTCCGGCATCAGTGAGACGGGGCTTTGACAGCCTCACTGAGAGGCTGGGAGAGGCTAGTGAGTCCATGCGTGTGAAGGTCCTTTGAAAGCTCTAAAATGGATCGCCATTCATTACAAATGTGCCAGTTGTTATTTTTTATTTATATGAAGATGGACAAGACCTGACCCTCTCCTTCTAGAAGCCCATACCCTGAGTAGGTCTCCAAGCATTGTCCACAGGAAACATTTCACCACTTATATCCTGCAGTTTGTACATACCAGCTGTGGAGTTTAGAGAGCATGGTCTTAGAAGTCTCTCTGGGAAGAGTGGTCCTTTCATTTGTTCATTTTCATAGACAGGCACTGCACTAGGCTCCAGGGATATAAGGGTCAACCTGACAGACAAGTCTTGCCCTCCTTCTAGTCTGGTGGAAGAGATAGCCAACAAGCATATAAAGAAATAAATAAGAAAATATCCACTGATTGTTATGACGAAATGAATCAAGGGTCTATTTTGTATGGTGTCTGGCGGAGGGGCAGAGGTTGTATCTGTGTATGATGGTGGTCATGGAAGGCCCCCATGAGAAGGGGACATGTGAACTTACAAGAGGGAACCAGCCATATGAAGAGGTAACAAATGACTCAGAACTTGAAAAGTGCTTAGACTAAGCCTGATAAAGAAAAAAAGCACTATAAATGTGTCTATTAAATAAATTAATTAAATAATGAAATCAGAGGATGGTGTGTGAGCATTCTGGCTGGCAGCAACAGCATGTGCAAAGGCCCTGAGGTAGAAATGAGCTTGGGGTGTCTGAGGAGAGAAAGAAGGTCAGAGTGGCCTAATGGAATGAGGGAAAGGAAGAGCTCAGAGACGTAGAGGAGCCCAACCCTTGGGACACCTTGCACAAAAGACTGGCCTGTGGGTTTTGTAAATTTCATGCTCAGTGAACCAGGAAGCCACTGGAGGGTCTTACAAAGGGAAGCCACACACTTGGGGTACATTTTACATTCTTCTTGTGGCTGGTAGAGAATGGATTACAGAGGTGTGGTGAAGAGGCAGAGAGAAGAGCCTTTTGTGGGTGTCCAGGTGACAGGTGATGGTGACAGAGGAGATGGGGAAAATGGACAGACTTGGGATATGTTTTGGAGGCACTGGCAGGCCTCACTGATCGGCTGCCTATGGGGGATGGGGAGGAGATGGCGGGAAGCCAAGCAGGAGCCATTGGACGCCTGAGCTGGTCTGTGAAGGGTGCCCTGTGGAGAATGGCTGCAGCCCCAGGTGCTAGGTAGGGGCAGGTTCCTGGAAGGATGGGGACTGGACTGGAAGAAGAGGCTGGAGGGACGGTCAGTGGCATTGAGGGAGCCTGGTTGCCGAGGGGTGCTGTAATTTACATGCCCCTCACCCCTGCAGTGGTATCTGTTTGCTAGAGTGAGAAGTCGGTTGAATGGCCTAGTTTCACTTCTAGTACATTAGCTTAGCCCAGTGCAGACAGGGGTCTGGGTGGGTGGGTGGGGAGGGAAAGCAGGGAAGCCATATGTAGGGTTGTGGGAATACAGCATGTTAGCTGATGTGCTGTAAAGGGCCCCCAGAGTCAGAGATGTCCTGAGTTCCCCTTCCCACTGTGGCAGCTCACGGTGCATTTCCTTCCGCACTGACTCCCAAAATGCTAAGATGATGGGCCCCCTTTGAAACTTGAGCGAGGTAAGTTTAGGACAAATTAAAGGAAGCCTGCTTCTCACAGTGACTCGGAAGCTCAGGGGACTGGTTACACTACGAGGTATTCCAATCTGGGAATGTCACAGGATCCCAAAGGGATCTGGGTAAAAGGACAAAACTCAGAGCCCTAAATGGCTCCTGAGAGGAAACCTGGGATCTGTGTGACCTTTAAGTTGACGTCAGGGAGGAAACCAATCCCTGGAGGCTTCTGCTGGCGATGGCGTCATGAACCCTCCCAACCTCTCCCATCATCCCCTCCCCATGGGCCTCACACCCCAGGCGCCAGAGCTGGGGTCCTCAAACTCTACCCCGCACAGTCCTCTCCTTTTACCAGGAGGATACTCTTCTGTCGCCCCTCTGCCTGAAACCCCGCAGAGGCGACAGTGCCTCCACCACAAAGTCCAGCTCAGCCAGCCGTCTGGCCTCATCTCTCCCCACTCCCCCAGCCCATCTCACAGCCTCGCTGCAGCACAGCCCTCCTCGGCCTCTCTCCCTGCTCTCTCCTCGGGAACTTACGGTTCAGGGAAGGAGGTAACCTCCATTAACTGTATCAGCAAATGTAAAATTGCAATGGTGACCAACCCTACCCAAGGGAAGTGCAGGGTTTCATGAAAAACTAGAAAAAGTCCTTAGGGCCAGGGAGGTCCAGGAAGGCTTCCTGGAGGAAGTGATCCTTTGAGAAACTGACCAGGCAAAAAGGGAGGGAGGGCATTCCGGGCAAAGGGAACAGCATGTACAAGAGCCCAGAAGTGGGAAGGAGGGTGGCAAGAATGAGAAATGGAAGGAAGAGCAGCACGGCCAGAGCAGGGAGCTTGCCGGGAAACGGGGCTCTGAGATGAGGTTTGGAAGGGCAGCAAGAGCGGGAACATGCAGGGCTTTGTGGACCACGGAAAGGTTGTGGTCTTTGTCTTAAGAAGAGTGGGAGCCACTGAAGGGTATCGAGCAGAGCCATGGCATGATCAGACTGCTGTCATGAAGAGCTCATGGCTTCTGCACAGAGCAGGGACCAGAACCAGGTGTCCTCACATCCAGCGCCACATGGTGCCCACATTCGGGAGCCCTTCTGCACGCCCCAGGTCACTGCATCTCTCTAAGGACTGCATCTCCTGCCCTGCCTCTTGCCCCCAGAGGCAGTGGTCTGCCTGCGCTCATTGGCCACTAACGTTATCCCCACCCTGAATTCTGGCTTTCAGGGATACCACAGTCTTCTCTGCACCCCTGTCTCCAGCAGCCACAACAGGCTGTGGGAGCCCAGACGCTGACCTAGTGCTGCCAGGGGTCATTGTCAGCAGCGGCACCCACCGGGAGAGGCTGCCTCACTTAGGGTTTGCTCCTTTGGGGAACAGGGAGCCCAGTGCCCTGCACAGCCCGCTGGGCCCTCCTGTGTGAGGGTGTCAGACAGGGGCCTAGCAGTGGGTTGGCAGTATAGCATTTATACCAGGGCAGTGGCCCTCACATGCCTCAGGTCCTCATTTGTGGAGGTCAGTGCCAGGACCAAGCAAGGTAAATCTTCCCCATGCTTGGGCCGCAGAAATGCAGTGAGAGTAAACTGTTTATGTTCTCCAGCTGCAGAGCCTGTGACCAAAGGCCTCCTGCAAAGAAATTGTGGCTTATGGGAAGTCAGAGCTGGAGGATGTGGGATCATCTTCTCCAGTACCCACTGTCACAGCAGGAAAGGGGGCCCAGAGAGGTCCAGAGGTGTCTCACACAGGTCAGCCATACTCCACAGAATGTCAGAGGATTCGACTGGTGGCCATGGAGGCCATCAGCCTACTCTGGGGCTGGTGTCTTGGTGTTGAACTCCTCCCCACTGCACCTACGTCTGGCAGTGATAAAAGGAGATGGAGTTAAAGCATGATAGTTCAAGGTCTGGGTTCAAGGCCGGACAACCCTGTGCACAAGTCCTGCCTTTATCACTTGACAGCTATGGGCTCTTGGGCAAGTTATTTAACCTCTTGCGTTTTCTTCATCTACACTGTTGTGTCTATTATGACTGCCCTTAGCTATGTGTGACTCTACATTTAAATTAATCAAAATTAAATAAAATTTAAAATTCAGTTCATGGGTCACACCAGCCATGTTTCAAGTACTCATGTGGCTTGTGGCAATCATATTGGATAGCACAGATATAGAACATTGCATTATCGCAAAAAGGAAGATAATGAGAAGACTTAATCCATTGACTATGATGACGATTAAATGAGATAATGAATGTACAGCGACCTGCCGAGCCCCCAGCATATAATGATTACTCAGCTGCTGTTCAGGGATGGTGAGGGCGGTGATGAGGTGGTGACGGGCCATTCCCCTCCGTGTGTATCTGTGTCCTACTGTGCCCACCAGGAAAGGTGCTGCCACTCGGTACAAAGGTGCTGAAGTTAGGAATCAATAAATCTGGATTTGTTTATCAGTAAAAAGATGACGATCATCTGCTCTGTGCCAGGCACTGTGATAACTTTGTAATGGGTCGCAAACTCAAATAAGACATGGTCCTCATCCTCTAGGAGGGATGTAGAGGGGATCTACACAAATAAAGTGCAGATTTTTTTCAAAAATGCATCCAAGGAGACTCAGAAGCAAAAGGAAAGGAATAGCAAACCGTGAGGGCTTCCCAGAGGAGGCATCATTTGATCAAGGTGTCAAGGAGGAGTAGGGTCTGATTCTGGGAGGGCAAGAGAGCATCCCTGACAAAGGAACAGCATGAGCCAACCGGTAGGGCATGAAGTGCTCTCTGTGCTATGGAAATGATGGACCACTCGCATGGCTGGTGCAGAGGGCATAGGGTGCAGCCCCTGTACTCAGCAAATGCCAGGCATGCAGGATGCGTGAGTGTCCTACCTCCCTGTGCCTCATGTCTCTGGTTTTACCCCCTTCTCCACCTCACGCCCCAGCGAGCCTGTGACACACAGTGAGGTGAGATGAGAACACCTGCCAGCAAGATCGGTCCCATCACCAATAGAAGGGGGTGTGAGCTCTGTGCCCCAGCCCCTATCTGTAAAACAGGAAAGTAATAGCAGCCGCCTCATTGGCTTGTTGTGAGAGTTGAGTGAGTACACATGCCATGCTTAGAGCAGGAGCAAGAACAGAGTGAGCACCACAGAAGGCGCAGCTCCAGCCTCGGCATGACGGCAGCACATACAGTTGTTTTTGTCTTTGAGAAGGGAAGTGTTGGCGGACCTGTTTGATCATTTGAGCAGGACTTAAAACTTCCAGAAGTCATGGCCAGCCGTGCCTCACCTATGTTAAAGGTTGTTTGAAACCACAGAGTACATACACTGAGTGAATGAATGCAAACTGGAGAGAGGTGTGCCCCAGAATGTCAATTACAGCAGTGTTGGGGAAGCAGCCGGGCTGGGGCCTCAGCTCTGGAGTTCATTTACTGGCTACAGTGGTTTTATCCTGGAGGGCCTGGTTTCCATTTGGCAGTCCCAAGGGACATGACTTCGTATGGGTTTTGAGAGATGAGTAAGAGTTTACTGGAGAGGCCTGTAAAAGAACCATATTATGTAAAGGCCTTATACCTAGTTATTTGGTTTTCTGTCCCTCAGTTTCCTTATGCAGAATAGGACATTTGGTTGCATGGTGCCTAAGATCCTTTCTGAGCAGCATCTTCTGATTTGTTCCATGGAAGGCTTAGGACTTCTCTGGAGATCCCTTCCTAGAAGGTGCCAGCCTGGGGAAGAACACAGGCTCTCTCTGGGCTCCCATAACTCCTGTACCCAGTGTGTACAGGCTTTGGGGAGGCTGGAAAAGTCACAGAATGGGCAGTGTGGGCCTGAGTTAGGAAGGATGTGGCCTATGCCGAAGAGACCATTGCCCAGTTCTTGGGGCTCTGGCAACCTCTGGGCCATTGAGCACCTCCAGACTCCAGCTTCCTACCCTTTTTCCAACATTCACAACACAGGACAATGCCACTGATTTCTGTCCCCCACACCCACTCAGTCCAAGAGAATCTGTGGGAAATGGGTGGGTAGACCTTTGCAGGCTCCTGCTCCAGTCTGTCCTGTCTTGTGGCCGAGCTCTCTCCTGCTCACTCTTCTGGTCTTAGATGACAGCTCCCTTCCAAGGGGAGCTCCTCTAACCTCCTGGTCTAGGTCCTCCTAGGTCCTAGGCCTAGCCCAGTGCCTTGCACATAACAGGCCCTCAGCATATGACGAGCAACTCCGCTGAGGTGACAAAGCCCCTTGATCCTCAACACACATGTCCTACTCAGCTGCAAGCAGGCCCTGAGCATGAGAGAGGATGAATGAAGACACATCTCTCCTGAGCCCCCCAAGAGGCCACATGTGCTCTATAGATATGGGGTAATAACAGAGCCGTGGTCTGGCAGCGCCTCACAGGTGAGGGGGTAAGGAGACCAACCTTGGGAGGGGCAAGAGTCCAGATCTCCCTGGGCGAGTCGCCACACCTCTGAGGGACTCTGGCCTGGAGTACCTCTAAGGCCTCTTCTTATACTGACCTTCCCTGGGTCTGTCCAGGATCAGGGTTTGGGGCAGTCCTCTGACCACCAGGCCATGCCCTATGTGTGCTTCAAGCCATATGCTCTGTGACATCTCTCTGCTAACCTCCTTTCTTCTCCCAGTGTTCTCCTCTCTTCCAAACCCCTAGGGTGTCTTGGGCCTTCCTTGCAATTGTCTTTGCTGCCTCCTCATCTCCTTTTAATGTTGGGGCTTCTTGAGCCCATATTTACATCCTAAACCCTCTCCCTGGTGATCTCATTCATTCCAGTGACTTCTGTTTCCGTGGAGATCAGTGTTTTTCAAATTGCAGGTCACAACCTATCAGGTCGTGAGATAAATTCAGTGGACCGTAACCAGCATTTCTTTTTAATTAAATGAAATCGAATAAAGAAAAATGAAGTAGAAAATATCCAGTACATTGCATGTATTAAGGGAACTATTGTTTCATGCAGGTTTTTGCTTCTGTGGGTGTGTTCCAGACTGGGATTTCTTATAATAGATCAGTCAAAAATTTGAAAGCCACATAGGTTTGGGTTCTTGCCATCTCCCAAATCTCTGCCTTCAGTCCATTCTCCTTCCCAGCACTCTGAGTCTGTATGTGCAGTTGCCTACTACCCATCTCTATTGGCCCACAAGGAGCTCCAAGTTACTGGCTCCAAAACCAAATACCCCATTTCCCTCTTGAATCAGCTTGTTGCTCTTTATCTCCAGCCTCAGAGAGAATCAGCCCTGTCCACCCACTACCAAAGCTAGAAACTTGAGAATCAGCGCAGTTTCCACCCCTGCCCTCACCCCTCAGTCCACCAGGTACCACGTCCTGCAGACTTGGCCTCCTTGGCATTCCCCACGTCTGCCCCTCCTCCCCACCTCCTGCCACCGTCTTACGCCTACCCGCCATCAGCCCTCTTGGAGATTATACCATGTCTCCTCACAGCTGCCCCTCCTCCATTCTGGTCCCCTCCACCCATCCCACTTTGCAGCTAGAACAGTCTCAAAACTGCAAACCCAATCAAGACCTCCCATGCCGAAGATCCGACTTCTTGCTCAGGCTGGTCTTTTTCTATATTCTAACTGCACCAACCTAGGCCTTCCCCAACCCACCGGCCCACTTCAGTGCTTCCTCTCCCTCAGCCTGCCCGCCCTCCCCAGCAGGGATCCACTTCAGGTCACCAGATTTGGAAAGCTTTCCCTGTCTCCCTACACCCCCTCTTGGCACCATCTCTGCCCCCCACATTTCAGTCTTCCTCCAAATCAACTCCAACACCCACCTTCATCAGAATCACCTGCTCAGCTAAAAATACTGATCCCAGGTCCCACACCAGACCCACAGCATCAGAATCTCCAAGGCTGTAAGCCTAGAAATCTGCATTTAGAAAAGCCTTCCAGGTCATCCTTCTCCCACTGAGTTTGGAAAGCCACTGCTATATACACATTTCATATTAGCGCCTTCTTTTGTTCTCATCTCCCTTTCCCCTACTGAACGGAAAGCTCAAGAGGCAGGTGCTGGGGCAGGCTCACGACAGGGCCCAGCACACAGGGCCTGGCATAGAGTCAGTGCCCAGGCAGTTCTGAATGAACCATTCCTGGACATGGCACAGTTCCCATGCCCCCCCTCTTCCAGCCCGAGCCGGAAATAACCTTTTATGAAGGCTTTTGTGAGTGGTTTGTGATCTCTCTGGGAGGCTGCGCATGTTTCCCTTGGTTACAGGGGAACCTAGATGAAGAGTGGCCCAGCCTTGGTGGCGAGGGGCTAGGGGTGGCCCTAGGACAGGGAGCCTGGGTGAGGAGGGGGTCTGGCCAGTTGGAGGGGGACTGGGGAGAGGCTCCCGGTTCCTAATCAACAGGAAGGACCTTCTTCCTCCAGGATCACTTTTCAGCCCAGCTGCTTGGACAGAACCTGAGCTGGGGTTGGGGCCGTGGGGGAGGGGCGACGACAGGCACAGGCTGATGGGGAGGCAGCATCTGGACAGACAGCCACTGCCCTGCTCGCCTGGCACTCCCGCACACCCCCAGTGCCTGGGGAGGGTAAACACAAAGCGCCCCCTTCTCCCCTCCCCCCACTCTCCTCACCTCCTTCTGCTCTCTCCAACCTCAGGGACATTCAATCCTTCCTTTGATGGACAGCCAAGAAAAGACTTCTTCCACATCCTAAATTTGTTAGCACCAGCTAATCACCTTAACCTTCCTCCCCTCCTGTGCTCCCAACAGGCGCCTCCTTAAAGACACAGGATGCTTTTTTGCTTCTCAGCAAGGAGCTCCAGGAGGGACAAAATCCCCACCCCCTGATGACCCTTCTCCACGCCCTGGCTGCTGGTGAATGCCGGGGTGCAGGTACTTGGGGTTGGGGCTGCAGCAGCAGCTGTGCTGCCTGGAACCCTCTGGCTCCCCCTCTGTCATAGCTCCCCGGGGCTGCCAAGCGGCACCTCGGCCCTCACGAGGGGCTCACCCCCAGGGTGCTGCTAGCAAACTGAGGCTGGCCCAGTCCCAGGTGGAGACAAGCAGATGAACGCTCTTCTCAGACACTTCTCTGTAGCCCTCTCCTATTTTCTCACTCCAACCTTTCTGAGCTCCTCCTCATGATAGCCACCATCTACTGCATGCTGTGCGGTGTGCCAGGCACCATACCGGCAGCTTGACTCCAGCTCCTCTGCTACTCTAGGAGATAGAAATTCTTATTCCCATTTCTCAGATGAGAAAATTAAAGCTCAGAAAAGTGAAGGAACATGCCTGTGTAGGTAAGGTCATCCCATAAGAGTCAGGGCTAGAGTTTAGGGACCCAGACCTGACTCAGGAGCCATGCTGTTGGCCAGCACCCTCCTATCCCCAAACACACCTCTGCACCGCTCGTACATGCACCCACACTAGGTGAAAGTGACCTCCTGCGATCTACGCAGTGCAGACGGCCCTGTAAACACCTTACACAGGACCAGGCACAAAGCAGGCCCTCAGTATGTGGGTGCCCCTTCCTCCATCCTGTCCCCTCATCCCTCTCTCCCCTTTCTCCTTTGCTTCCCTGCTTACAGCGCAGGTGAGAAGAGCCAGGACAGAAGAGAATGTGGCCCTGAACTCATCCTGGCCCTAAGCCTCCCAATAAATAATGGATCTGTGTATAAATCTCTGGCTCTGCAGCATCTCAGCTCCAGAAGACAGGCGTTTGCTGGCCGGGGATTAGGAGCCCTGAGAGGGAGGGACAGAAGCCTCCAGCCAAGGTGGGGGAGGGGCTCTTACTCCCTCTCTCTTTACCCTCCCTATCTGCTACCCCAAAAGCAATCAGGTGGGCCCCACAAAATTAGCCAAGAATCTTAAAGAAAGTTCAATAGGTTCTTCCCTTCAAGGTCCTCAGCGGAGTGGGACTGGCTTCTGGGTGGGAGGGGGCCCTGTCCCTCTAGAAGGCTGGATTCTGCACCAAAGGAATGAGAGCGCCTCTTGAGAGCCAGGGTGCTGGAGCCCAGCGGAACACAGCCCTTTCTACTCCCTGGCTCCACCCTCTTTCCTCCTCCCGCTGTCTGGCTTCTCCTGTGCAGTTATCTGGGCTGATGGATCATGGAGGTGGGAAAGCCATGGGACCAGCTGAGGTGAGGGGCCCTGGGGCGAGGTGGCCGAGAAGATGGATCGGATGGCCACATGAGGGTGAAACCATGAGTCAGCAGATGTTGCTGAAAGTGCGGGCAAACTGTGGGCCTGAAATGAATTAAAATCGCCCTGTAGCAAGCGTCCTAAACCACACATACCGATTTAGTAGCAAGAAGCAAGCTGCCATGTATTGAGGGCTTAATAAGTGCAAGACCTTACATCCACATGCGGACCCTCATGGCCATCTGGCAAGCTGGTACTATTAGTACCATTTTATTAAAGAGGCTCAGAAAAATTAAAGGAAGCTTGCCAGGGGCCCCATAGCTACTGAGTCTCTGAGATTTGAACCCAGGTCTGTTTGGCTCCAAAGTGCAGGCACAATGGTACTTCTGAGAACACTTCTGCGTCAGTGTCATAAGGAATTCTGAAAGCGTGGCTGAAGCCCCCCTCAGTGAAGGAGACACCAGCCTGACCTGTGCAGACTCATTTTGTTTCTCTTGGATGGCATCTGATTCACCAATCTTCCCTGCCCCAGACTTCTGTTGTGTCTTGCTGGAGACAGATAAGCAAGGATGTTTCATTAGTCCAGAAAGGGATCTGCCTCCCTTACGCAAACAGAGTGAAGCATCCCCTCCAGAAGGGACAGCCTGCTCTTGCGGGCGACTGGGGGCAAGGCTATACCATCAACCCTAAGATCTGCCCCCAACAGCTCACCTCCTCCTGGTGTGTCATAGGCAGTGTGGACAATTACACAGCCAACGGCTGCCACATCCAGCTGGCATTAGCTCCTGCGACACTGTCCCCATGGGATTACCTGCTGTTGCCAGTGTCCCCCACCACCCAAGGTATCTTAACCCCCTTCTCTACCTGAGCCATGTGGACAATTTGTCTCCATATACACGTCCAGCTCAGAGGAACTGGAATTGCCTTGACAATTTGGCCAAAAACAAGAGAAACATTAAAATAATTTTTTTTAAGTCTTAGAATTTTTTGAAGTTCTTAAATCACAGTGCTTACAAGGAAGAGGTTTCTGACCCTAAACCAATGGAAGGTCACCTCTAGGCCTCAGCCCCATTCTCTGGTCCCACCTGAGACAAGATGGGATTTCCCTCTCCTTAAATCCCTTTCCTACTTCCTCCAGAAAGGCAACTGGGGGCTGACGGAGATGCCCTGCTCACCTGGCCAGGTGTTCGTTGGGGGCTCAATGCCACACTCATTTCTTTCCACCCCCGCGAGGAGGCCCATGGTCTTCTTTGCCTTATGTCCTGTCTTTGGGAAGAGTTGGGAGAATATTTCTTCATGATGGCAGGTTTCTATTCTTTCTTATTTTTAAAAAGAGGAGAGGATATTGTTTCTCTTTTTCACATCTCCCTCTGACCCTGGCCCCAGCACCCCAACCTCAGGCCCCGCTCTGTGGACTTTCTGACCCTGGTAGTACAGGGGACCTGTTTCTTCAGAAGGCAACTGTGTAGTCTTGTGTCATGTTCAGGGGCTGGTGACAAGGGTGGTGTATTCTGACATCTTCCCAGGCTGCCCAAACTGTCCCTGGAACAGGTAACTACCGTCATCTGCAAGTGACTCTTTTATGGGTACCTTTTCCCGTCTGCTGAAGTCACAATGCTCTTTCCAGTCTTTGCCCACTGTGAGCTGCCTAGGAGAGTTCAGCTTCCCTGAATTGTCCTGCCCTAGTGCCTGGGCTGTTCCGTGTGCCACAGCCAGCACCTGAGTGAGGTCAGAGCTCCGCAGAGAAGCTTGGCTTGACCATCCTAGGCTCCACTGAATGATTTATTAGCCACTGTCTCCATCAGGGACTGTTAGCACATCAAGCAGTATTTGCACAGCCTGGAAAAGTAGTGTCTGTGACAGACACAGAGGGTAGCTGTAGTTATACCATAAAGCCTCCACCAACTGGTGTGGGGGTGGAGGGAAGAAAGTGTCCCTTTGGTTCAAGGTGAGATCCAAATGTCCACATTCCTTAACATGAATTTTTGCTTCAGCTCATGAAGCCCTTGAGTTTGAAACACTGTGAGTTTAGACCGCACAGAGTAGAACAGGCAAAACGCGTGGACTGTAGAATCAACTAGAGGTTCAAGTCTCAATTCTGGCCGCTGGGAGTTGTGGGAAATTGGGCTCATCGTGGACTCTCAAAGCCTGGGCTTTTCTTCCAGAAGGGTGTGGGTTACAATAATGCTCTTAGAGGCCCAGGGAGGGGAGCTGGGACCACACGTGTAAACTGTGTGACACTCAGTAAATATGATTTGTTACCTGACAGCAGTGTCCAGTGTGGGGGTCCTCCAGTGGCTGCCTCATAAAAGGAAGAAGCTGCCTCTGGTCAGGCTGTGCTTGACTTAGTGCTGTCATCCTGGTGACCACTTTATTCTCCAGCTCCTCAAGTGCCTGCCCCCATGGGCGAAAGGACGGGCTGTTCCCGTGATGCTGAGGGGCTCCGGCAGATTGGGTGCCCTGGGAAGCTGATTTGGAAATCTGGGAAGGGAAGGGAGGGAAGCAGGCGTGGGCAGAGGAAGCAGCAGAGCTGTGAGGGAGCTCCGGAGCCGCCGGGGTGGCCCCTGCAGTGCTACCCCAAGTTGACCCCTGGGGCCAAGCCACTAAGGAGACCACTGGAGAAGGTGGTTCTCTTCAGCCAAAGCAATTCCTGAAGAGAACCAACAATGAGGGCAGTGTGCCGGCAGCACTCTCAGTGTCTGGAGAATTAACCCTTTGATCCCCTGAGGGGGAGCCAGGGGACCCGCCACAGCACCTGCCACCGAGGGCTTTGTGCAGGTGCCACAACGTGGCCCAAGGCCTCCGCACCAGTAGCTGCACCTCCGCATTCCCCACGGGCAGCCCTGCATCCCTCAGGGTACGCCAGGCCCCGGGGAGCTTTGGTGGCTTTGCTTGTAAGCTCCTCAGAACCTGTAGGTTCGTCAGACCCAGCGAATGCCTCTGTCCCCCTTCAGCTCTAACTTTCGAGGATTCCTCAGGCTCAGAGAAGTGAGAGCATCAGAGGGAGCTCCTCCACCCCTGTGGCAAAGTCTGGACAGCCTGAGGGTTTGCTGATCCATGTGGGACAGAAGCCAAGCTCCTCGCTCTGGCCTTCAAGATCCCTTGAGATCTGGCCCCCTCCTGCCTGTCCTGCCTCCTCTCAGGTCAATCTCTTCCCTCCCGAAGCTCCAAGGCAGAACTGCGTAATGGAAGTTTCTACAGTGATGAAAGTATTTCATGCCCGAGCTATCCAGTACAGTAGCCACTAGCCACATGTGGCTACTGAATACTTGAAATGTGGTTCATGGGACTGAGGAATTGAATTTTTTTTTATTAACTTTAAGTGGAGGTAACTAGTAGCTACCATATTTAGCATCACAGCTCTAGCCACAGGGCTATTTTTTCATTTTCACAGTGAGGGGCAGGGTCAGAGGAGAGGCAGGGGCTGGGGCTGGGGCAGCAGCCTGGGCAGGGACAGGAGATAGGCGGGGTCTGAGCTAGGGGGCAGGGGTTGGGACAGAGACTGCTCGGCCTGTGTTTATTGTGCTTTCCTGGTGCCTGGGGCAGAAAGGGACCAGATTTGGGAGACCACCCAGCCTTTTCCTCTGCAGAGAGCTCTTCCACCCACCTCCTCTCCCCACAAAGCCCTCCCCTCAGGCTGTCCAGCTGTAGGGAGGTGGGGTGGAGGGGCTCTGTGCAGAACTGCCATGGGGAGAAGCTTCTCCACTGTGAGCTCCTTCACAGGACTAAGCACCTGATAACACAACCTGGCCTCCCAGGGTGCCCTGCCCCCCTCCGAACAGCATCTTCTCTTAATTAAAAAGTCAGGCAGGGCCTCCTGTTGGGAAGGGACATTCCGTGAGGAGGGGACACTGATGGCCACCAGAGAGTCTTCACGCTCCTCTAGATGCTGCTGTCCCCATCCATTTCCTGTGGGCTCTGCACCCCACACCCTCCCCTGCACAGCTCCCCACACAGGGCTGCACACAGGGCTTATAGGTGTGCAAGGGCTTTGGATGAGGAGCCTGAAACGCAAGTGCTGGTTCCAACGAGGCCTTTATATGCTGGGTGACCTGGAGTAAGCTTCTTAACCTCCAAGCTGAAGTACAGTACTCTGAAAACTCTCAGGAGTTTATACATATGAGGTCAAGAGCAAGTGCAAAAAGTCATAGTGATGTTCATACAAGGGTTTCATGTTGACCCAGTAGAACAACTTCCTTAGCCTAAGAAAATAATCTATCACAACAGAAGGGCAAAATGCGCAGAGATATCTGCTGTAGCATAAAATATAAAAAAGTTAGAAACTTTCAGATTTCATAGCCAACAAATCTAGGTTAGATCGTGGCACACTGGGCAGCCATTTAAATAATGTCATTTGGAAGGCTGCACAGATGTAGGAGTGTGTTTGCCTTGTCATGCTAAGTGAAAGACGCAGTGGACTATATTACGTGCATGCTAGTTTCAACTCTGCAAACATAGGTATGCATGTGGACAAGGATCAGAGGGAGAAGAGAAAATGGAAACAGTCGTGTGAAGGCAGGGGGCTGGGGAATAGGGATGATGCTTTTCTTTCACAAAATGTCCTTTAATGTTCTTAAAGAGCTGTTTTAACAATAAATAAATGTCAGAAAAACAAACCAAACTTTTTTTTTAGAAAGCAAAGCCAAATGTAAGATCCAAAGTGTTTTTGCTGTTCTCAGCTCAGATGTGTCCAGTTCCTTGGTTCCTTGTTCACCCCAGCACCCCACAGCCCCCACACGTACACATGAGGCCACACAGCTAGCCATACAAACTGGGCCCTATGCGCAGCCTGTCTGGTCTGGTATATAAGACTATAGGTCTAATTTCCCTCTGCCGCTTCTCCTGGCACATGTTTAAGGATCACTCAGCTCAGAAGACAGTGGTTTCCATCTGTCTCTGCTTGCCACCAGACTCTGGTTAGAGTTTCTACATCCTCAGTTGTGAATGTCTTTTTACTTGTAGTTGTGCCAAGACCCTGGCTAAGGATGGCAGATACATTCCCTCACAGGTACACAGGTTAAAGGACAAGAAGCAGCATTGAAATAGACTAGTTAGTCTGCCATGGGCCTGGAGAGAGTACCAGTATGCATTCTAGGTATTTGCTATCCCAAAGGAGTCTGCTACTGAAAGCAGGGCTCTGACATCTGGGCTTTCATCTACACCCCACCAGTGCTTCCCTAGAGAGTCCTGGGTACTGTACAACTTTGTCCTGAGTAGTGAAGAGTGCCTGCACCCAGCTCTCCAGGCAGTGTACTGGTGCAGAAAAAGGATGTACAGTCTGTCAGGGCCCAGGTGAGAATCCCAGCTCCACCATTTATTAGCTATTTGACCTTGGACAGTCTAGTTAACCTTGGTATTTTCATCTGTAAATTAGAATATTTGCAGATAAGTTGTGTCATGAAAATTAGAAAGAGTGAGTAGAAACTACCCAGTCTACTGCCTGGCACAAAATAGCTATTATTCTGGTCACTGTAAGGTTCAGGGGTTTTGATGGTGTGCCATTCAGGCAAGTGGCATGGATGAAGGCCCATGTGGAGTTGCCAGCTGCTGCCCATGAGGCTATTTATTTCTTTATGGGTCCCTAGCCCACAGTTACATATGCACGACTTAACAATGGCCGTGTGGGAAAATAACACAGCCACTTGAGACATGACTAATTGAGAGACAGAGATATGCAAATTTTCACTTGATTATGTTATTATAAAGTAAAACACTGCATTATGACCAAACATTAACATTTACTAATTACCAATTGGTACATATTTTTAATTGTGTACAATTTAAAGTAAGATTTAAGAAAAACTGATATTCAGGGGTACTAATTATTAATTAATCCCAATCACTACTCAATATGACCCTGCTCTACCTCCAGGCCTGATTAAAACTCAGCTTTCTAACTCACCTGACATGCTGAGGCTTGGGCTTCCTTCAGAGCTAGTCTTTAGCCCTGGGCTTCCATGCCCAGTGGAAGGAGGCAGGCAAAGGGGACAGGCACACTCAAAGGTGGCATAACCAAACAATTCCACATTTGGCTAAAAATAACTTTCAAATACAAGTTTGGTCTCCAGTGTGATGACATTGTTTCTTCACAGATCCTTAGTTCAGGTGATAGCCACCCATATACTCACTCATGTACTTAGCAAGGATTTACTGAGCATACATTCTGGGCCAGTAGTTCTGGGCTGTGGATTTGGAATGGATCAGACCAGAAAGGTCCCCAGAGATTGTATATTGTGAATTAGCAACTTGAGGGCCAAATGCAACTATTTTTTGGCCTGTAGAGTTTCAATTTTTGTAAATTAATATCAACATTTAGAAATCAGAATATTTTGCATAATGTATCTAATTTTTGGCTTTCATGAATATTTTCAAGATCTGACCATAGTGAGTCTGCACCCACACCTGGCAGTACTTGGTCAGAGCTGACAGGTGGTAACTCCATTTTAGGCACAAAAGCAAGCCCTTAGCACTTTGCCGCAGTCTCTACCACTCCCTGTTGCACTAGATCTGGCCTGATACATTCATTTCTTACTTGCCTCATTCCTTGTAGGTACTAGAGTTTGAAGTGTCTAATCTCCCTCAGCTCCTCTTGGAGTAGTGACTAAGGGAAAAATGACCACACCCAGAAATCTTACAGTCTAACAGAAAAAGGAGAAAAACATGGAATTGGCATCTGCACATAGAGATGAGAATGATAACTAACTAAATGTTGTGAGGGCTTGGGAGAGAATTGAGCATGGTACCAAGGGGTTGTGGCAAATCAGAACCGACTGCCCGGAGTTGCTGGTGTGGAGCTACAGTGAACATGCTGTGACCTTCCCTGGTGAGCTGTCTGCGCCTTTTGGACGTGGCGAGGGAGCACCGCTTGCACACTGCCCATTTCCTGGGAAGGCCCTGAGGGGAGGGGCAGGGGCGGGCAGGAAGCCACTCGCCTTGGGAGATATCTCCAGGTCACATGGCAGCATCTCACTGCTTCTTAGAGATTCAGACCCGGGTGACAAGTTCAAGTGAGACTCCAGATCCTTATGGAAATAGAATCAAGGGGTCAGTGCCAGCAGAGTCTGGTGGGCACCACATGCCTGACTGATTTCCACTCCGGCTAGGTAACTTGATAGAAAACCTCTCCCAACTCCCCTGGTCCCCATCTGTGCTGGGGGCAGCTCAGCCCTTCTGTCCTGTTTTGGGGGCTATTCCAGGAAACTGGCCACCAGAGAACAAAGCCTGCCATTGGCCTGAATGTGCAGAATTGGGCCTGTAATCTCCACCACCAAGACCTAGCCCCAAGATTTCCTCACTCGGGACTTCTGATTCTCACCCCCGCCTGAAGTGTCAGAGGCCCCAGGAAGCAAGAAAATGCGTAATTTGTCCCACCAGTTCACAGCTGGTGACTTCATCTGTACTATTTTAGTCAAATGGTCACCCAGCCCCATCCATCCTGCTCTGCTTATCTCAGCTTACCCTGATCCCTGTGCCTTTGCTCTTTGCGGTTTCCAGCATTTGGGGGGCTCATCTGAGAGGCAGTGCAGCAGGGAGACTAAAAGCCTGGACCCTGGAGTCAGGCTGCCCTGCCTGTGATTCCAAGCAGGAAACACCGCCTCTCTGTTCCTCAGTTTTCTCATCTGTAAAATGAGGGTAACAAAGGTGTTCCTCTTCTAAGGCTTGTAAAGGTTGAATATGACAGTATCTGTAAAACATTAAAAACAATGCCTGGAGCATGGCAAGAGCTCTCTCTAAGTGTCAAGTGGCCTTCTGGTTAGAACACAGAGAAAGTCATCATAGCCTTCTGGGATGGCATGACATTGTTTCCAGCTGCATAACCATAATAATCGTCACAGTTTTCATTTATTGAGTGCTTACTCTATGCCAGGATCAATACTAAACCCTTTACCTGTATTCACTCATTCACTTCTTGAAATCCAGTGTGGTAGATACTATTGTTACCTCTACTTTACAGAAAAGAACACTGGGACACCCAAGTTCACACAGCTAGCAAGTAGCAGTGCCGGGATTTGAACCTGTGGCCGTTTGGCTCCATACTTACGCTCTTACTCATGATTCTGGGCAGGAGCCCAGTTTGATAAGTGAAAGGTCCAAGGTGTCAAGTCAGGTTTCTATTCCATTACTTCTAAATAAAGGAAGGAACAATGAAACCATGAAACCACCCTTGCGTGTGGCCGGTTGTAGTTCCTGCTCAGGCAGTGTCCACACGGGGTTAGCGGTCAGGCCCGGCGGGGGCACTCGAGGAGCCAGCCTGAAGGAAGAGTGGTCTGAGGTTAGCCCATGGATGAGGCCACATAGTCCTCCAAGGGACTAGAGAGGACTTATTGCCAATTTTCTTTCTCAGCAGCCTAAGCCTCTCACCCCACTGCCTAAGCCTTGTTGACTTTTATTTGCACTCACAGCTGAAGCAATAAATGTAGGGGTTAAAAAGGAAAGCTTTAGGGTGTAACTGATTCCAAATGCCTGCTCTACCACTTATCAGCTGTGTGACCTTGGACAAATTATTTAACTTCTCTGTGCTTCAAGAGCAGAGCAATAACAGCACTGAGCCTACCTGTTGGAGTTGTTGTGGCTATTCAGTGATGTAATGCATAGCTCTGGAGCTAAGGACATGCCTGCCTTCCAGCTGTATAACTATGGGCAGGTGACCTGGCCTCTCTGTCTCAGTTGCCTTATCTGTTAGGTGTGGCTACTAGCAGTGTTACATTAGAGGACTATTAGGAACAGCCAGTGTGGTGATGTATGACGTGCTGGGGGCTGGTGGGTAGTCAGTGAACATCAGTGTTTGTGACACTGAGACAAAAGACACAGGATACCAGCCCCATAATGGATTGTCAATACATGTGACTTAAAAAAAAAACCCATCCTTGGGAGGTACAGATGTGGTTGTCAAGATAAGAACTATGAAGCCTGTGGCCTCTCCCAGGCCTCTAAGGGGTAACATCCTGTGTGGGTGTGACCAGGCCTGCGACCCCTGGCTGGCAGCTCCTCTCTCCTCCTCAGCAGTTGCCTGGTGGGGCCCTGCCAGGGGAGCTGTGACGTTTGAGCTGCCCCAAGCAGGGCCTTCCACGGGAACATCAGGTACCGATATGGTGGCCAGATCCGGTGTCAGGAGGAAGGTCCAGGGGCAGAGGTGTGGTGCCTCGGAGCCTTGTCCTCTTGCAGGGACCCATGTGACACCCCAGGGAAGTATGCCATTTCTGGCTCAGGGTTCAAGTGCTGGGGGAGGAAGTCGAAGGTCTTGTTAAAACCACTGGCCCCTCTCAGTGCAGTCCCTGGTGGGTGGGCCCAGATCTACAGGCCAGCGAGCTGCCCAGACATCAGAGCGGGAGGAGGCCAGAGTCCTCTGGGTGTTCCCTGGGAGGTTCCAGGTGGCACTTCCTCTGCCTGTACCTCAGTCCCCCACCCGGAAAATGGGGTTGCTGACACCTGCTCCAACCTTTCAGGGTTGTTTTGTGGTTCAAATGAGGAAAAGGAAAACAAGAGCCTTCAGAAGGCAGAAGAGCTGAACGTCAATGGGACAGCCGCTCAGCCTGGGAGGGAGCTTGCTGGGCAGGGGGGCCTGGGTGGTGGGAGGCCCTGAAGGAGAGAGTCAGCATCACTCCAAGACCCCCAGCAAACTCGGCTTTAATCTGGACAGCAGGCAGGGTCGGGGGGCCTGAACCTGGGGGGCAGTGGGAGGACCCTGGGGGTCCTGGCCTCCTGTAATGTCTGCAGGAGGCAGTAGGCAGGGTGACCAACAGATGAGCTGTGCTGGAGGGAAGCTGGCCAGAAGCTTAGCCTAGGGACAGAGTGTCAGGGGTGCCACTTGGAGTGGGGAGGCATCTCTTGAGCTGGAGAGGAAGCCCGCAAGGACAGGGATGGCGTCTGACTTTCAGCATCCAGCACAGCGGCCCCCACACAGCTGGCATTGAGCACATGTCTGATAATGAACATTTGTGACGTGAACACGAAGAGGACACAGCTCAAGTGTGCAAAGATGCAATTTTTTGCCCCCTCACCCCAGTACTGCACTCAGCTTTGTTTTCAAGCCCCTGCCACTGCAGGAGGGTGAGAAAAAAAATCACCCAGACTAACTGAGCTTCTTCCTGTCAAATACTTAGCCCTCCAGGATCACGGCTTGGTGGGTTCAGGACAGCATTCGTCTCTCATTCCCCTGGGATTAGAGCTGTCATGGTTTGGGGGAGGGGCCAGTGACCATCTTTGGTGTGAGCTGTTGCCCATCCTGCCATGGACTGGGCACTGCCCTCTGTCCCCTGGGCAGTGTCTCAGTGGCGGGGTCCCCACGACCTGCCCCCTCACTGCCTGTGGTCTCCTGCCAGCCTGCAGCCCTCACAGCCTCTTCCTGGAGCCCCAGGGCTGCTTCCCCCAGTTACAGGGGATGTGGGAGTCTGGGTTGTGGGAACTGCAGTCATCTGAATAGGACCTCCCATCCCTCAGTGTCCTTAGCTGTGGGCTTTCCCCTTTACCTGCACAAACTGCCCCACTCAAGCCATCTTCACAAGGGTTCCTGGCCCCAGGCGCCTACCCTGACCTCTTCCTACTAAGCCTAGGATTGGCTTCTCTGGATATAAGGGGCTATGTACAGAATGAGGGAGACCAGAACAAAATTTGGGTTCTGTTAGGAAGGAGGAAGGGAGAGCAGTGCTGGAGTGGGAGACAGCCAAGAGTGTGACACCCAAGCACACCTCTGTGTCCAGAAGTGCCAGGCAAGGCATCTGAACCTTCCCCCATCTCATCACCCACTGCCTGTCCCCGAGCATTCGCCAGATTAGATGGGAAGCAAAGACATGAAGGGGACAACCTCTAGATTAAAGGGAGGGCTTTGCCACAGGCAGGGTGGCCTAGGAACCCCTGGAGCTGGCCCAAGGCCCTGCTAGGTGGGAAATCCACTTCCATGATGTCTGCAGGAAGGTGGCCATTCGAGTTGCCCTCCAGTGGCTCCAGATGTGGCAGAAGTAGGTAATCTGGGGACCCCCTGGGGCCAGGGCATGAACTAAGCTGGAGGGGATCTCCCTGGCTCAGTCCCTTCCCAGCTCCACTTCCTAGTCCCTCTGCCAATCTTAACAGCTGGATGGCTGGAGACGGCTAAAATTAATGCTAGTCTCTACTCCTAGTATGAGGTGTGTCTGGGGAGGCCTGAGTACCTAGCCTACATCTCCATCTCTGTTGTGCCCAGAAGCTAGACCCAGCCCTACCTGATAAGTCAGAAAAGGACCATCATGCTTTCCCTACTTGGTTCTCTGTGTCTCTCCCCAGATGGCTCTGATTCCAAGATGATTGATAGATTTCATTTCATGTGCCAGTTCCTGCTGATTGGTAGTGGGCTGTGTTGGAAAGAATTATGAAGCCTTGCCGAGGCTCACTGAGGGAAGATTGGCTGTGATTGATTAGCAATGTCTGCCATAAGTGCAGGAATAGAGTGTGTATGTATGATTTTAACTGCTTCCTGTTCCTCTCAGGACCTATTACCCTCCATCAGCCCGGTCTGGAAAGGTCTGGGGATGTCTGTGGCTGAGAGAAATCATCATGAGACAGATCTGAGCTGTAGTGGGCTGGGAAATAGTTAACAATTGCCTCTTAGGGTGAGGGTGGGGTTGCTTTGTAGCTTTTGCCAGTTTTTGTGGTGTGAATACTTCCACCATGGCCAGTTTCCAGCTATCAACGTGAAGTCACTGAACACAGAGTTGGAAAGCAGTGCGTATAATCATCTCTCAGAAAGACAGTAGGACAAGCTGGCTCCAGCATATCACCTTCTGAGTAGTTGTATATTTTCCCTGAGAAATGCAAAGCCTCCTACCTCCCTGCAGAGCTCTGCCAGTGGTGGGCTATCCTGGGAAAAGCACTGGACTAGGGTTCAGGATAACCTCCCAGCCATGAAATAAGCAAGTTACAATCCTCTGAGGCCTCAGTTCCTAATCTGTAAAATGGGAGTTCGGTTGTGGTGAAGCTCAGTGAGCTAAGCTTCGATTGACAGATATGATTTCTGTCAATCACAAAGCATGATTTGTCAGACATACTTGCAGGGCATTGAATCCAGACGGTCTGCCCCAGAAATCTGCACTGACCCTCCCTTTACAGTCAGTGTTCCTGCCGCAGGGCTGTAAGGGAGAACAGCTTGTTATTCCCTTTGATGTCAACCTCAAAGGACTGAGGCTGCCTCCCAGCTCATTCAGTTTCCCTTAACAGGCAATCAGGCCTGTCACTGACAAATTTCTCTCAATGGTTTTTGAAACTACTCGTATTTCCCTCCTTCTTCACCATCCCTTAAGATACAGGCTGCTTCCCTTATTTCTCCTGTGTGCCTCCTTCAAGTCTTGGGGACCCATGGTCCCAGGAGGTTGTGCCAAGCTGTGTTCTTGCTACAGGGGTGTCAGACAGATCTGGGTTTGAGTACCAGCTCACACAAGCATGAGCTCTGCAACCATGAATACATGGGCCTCAGTTTTTCATCTGTAGAATGGGAATAATAATAACAATACTCAACCAATAAAGTATTATTTGTCTTAACAATGTCTTGCATGGAGGTAGACAGACCAACCTACAGAAGAATGGGATCCCAATATTTGGCAAACCAGGAGGTCAGGTGAGGGCTGGGGCCTTGACCTAAGGACGTGGGTGAGACTGTAGGTACAGAGGGAGCCCAGAGGTCGGACCGTCCCATTAGCCCAGCACAGGGTTTCTCATCCTCAGCATGGTTCACTTTGGGACCAGATCATTCTCCACTGAAGGAAGCTACCTGCACATTGCAGGACATTCAACAGCATCCCTGGCCTCTACCCACTAAAGATCAGAAGCAAAATGACCACCAGCTGAGAAAACATGCTTCAGCAGGCTGAGAATAACCAATCACCTCAGCTCCAAGATCCCAGGCAGGATGCAAAGCATCTGTCATGGCAGAATGGGCGTGTCAATGCATGGCAGAGCCAAATGGCAGGTGGTCTGTTGTAGGCAGCCTGGCAGCAGGCAGCAGGAGGCATGGGTCGGGGCTAGGACCCCAGCTGCGGGTAGCCCAACAGTTAGGCAGGGTCAGATCACAGCTCATACGACACTGAACCTGGGTGCACGCTGTCCAGGACCAGGACTGGATTCGGGGTGTGGGTAGAGCCAAGCCCTCGGAGAAGATGGAGGGGCTCACTTGCCCGTGTTAGAAGGGTGTGGGGGGCTGGAGGCCAGACTTCTGGGTAAGAGGACCTGGCTCAATTCCAGGCTCTGCTGTAGGGAAATTAAACCCAACAAAATTACCCCAAGCCCCAGACACTGCCCCTTAAGACCAGGAGACCACCTTAGGCAAGTTGCTTAACCTCTAAGCCTCAGGTACGTCGTCTGTGATATGACGACAGTAATGTCAGCCTCACACGGCAGGTTTAAACATGCTGTTGGAATGACTGTACTTAGCATTGTACCTGCCCCATAACAGGTACTCAGTGCTGTTGAGTGAATGAGTGGAGCTCCTGCAGCAAACCTTCCTCCCTACTCCTTTCGTTGATTTATTCTTGTCTCTGGAATTTCTCCAGCTTTCTAATATAGGAAACTTGACTTCTCACAGGGAGGAAATGAGTTATTCATCTCTGTGTCACTAGAGCTTAGCATGGGGCCTGGTAAATATTAGGAGCTTAAAAAAATGAAGTTTTCCTTCCTCATAGGGCAATGACCGTGCCTTACTTATCTCCATATAGCCACAGCCCAGCACAGCGACTGACACCCAGCAGGTGATGGTTAGCTACGTGTTGAATGAATGAATGAACATGCAAAAAATGGTTGAAGAAAGGCATCCAAATGCTACCCCAGGATTCTTCCTAAGAGCCCATTCGTGTATGTCCATTTAGCAGGAACATCACTGCTCACTGGAAGGAGGTCAGCCAGACCCTGGGGAGTAGAGCAGTGTCCTCATGGAGACAGTGGGGGACAGATATCAGGCAGAGGGAGGGAGGTATCAGGCAGAACCTCTACCCCCTGGGCGGCTGCTGTGGGCCCTCCCTGGAAGCCCCAGCACAGGCTGCTCTGCTCACCCCAGGGGACTGGGACAATCTTATAATTCTCCTTGCACGGCAGGCTCCGGCGTAGAGTCAGCCGTTTTCCTCCCTGCTCCAGATGGAACAGTGTGGGTCTCGGCAGGTCAGCTACACAGGGCAAGAGAGACAGTGTGGTTTGCTAGGAAGACCCATGGCTGGGGAGTCTGGAGGCCTGGATTCTGGCCCCAGCCCTCTCATGCACTCACACAGTGACCCTGCATGGTCACTACACTCCCTGGGCCTCTGTTTCTCCATCTGCTCAATGGAGACTTGGCAATGTTTTGCGGGGCCTCTATCTTTTGGTGCCTGGCCAGGGCGACAGGTCTGTCCACATGTTACCAAGCATTCAAATGGCCTACATGGGAGACCAACCATTGACATCAAGGCACTGCTGGATTTCACAAAGCCATTGGCTTCCTAGCCACCTCTGAGCTAAGTCTGATGAAAGTTGGCAGGGGCAGGACAGCTGTTAGATTCTCCAAGGGGCCTAAAGATTTTCCAGAGAGACACTTGAGGGTTATCACTGACAGGAGAAAAATGTTTATGATAGAAAAAGCCACGTTTTTATAACTCCCTATCATTTCCCCTTCCTAAGGTACAGAATCAACTACAAATGGGGTTTTTCCCACTTCTGAAGTCTGTGTAAGTGGTGGGTGGAGGAATGCTAGCCGGGAAGAGCCCCCCAGAGCCTAATTCCCTTGCATAAGAAAGGAGCTCATAAAAGAGAGATGTGGGGATTGGGTGTAGAGGGAGGAGCCAGTGGCTGAAAACAATGCGTCTGAAGAGGAGACAGCAGAGAGAAACCGCAGTTTTGAGGTAGAGAGAACTGTTTTTTGAGTGAGAGGGATGGAGAGAGGCACAGAGATGAAGGGCCTGAGGGGAGTGGCTCAGCCTTTCTGGGCCTCAGTTTCTTCATCTGCAAGGTGGGGATAATAGAACCTTCTCCATAATGCGAAACACTTAGAATTGTGCCAAACACATAGTAAGGACCACAGAGGTATGTGCGACGATGGTGGTGGTAGTGATATAAAAAACCTTGAAATCTTCAGTAGAATTTATATCACTTAGGGATGGTCCCAGCAAACTACTCACCTGGAACCCAGCTGAGTGCCAAGTCCCAGATCAGCTACCCAGCTACATCTGGTGCCCCCCATGCAGCCAGAACTGCTCAGGGCGGACAGAACTGTCACTGGAGCTCTATGCATCACCAGGGATGCCCCTGGAGCCTGCAGCACTGGGAGCCGGGCCCAGACAGGCCCAGGGGGTGTGGGGCACCTGCCCTCTATCTGGCGAAACCATCCAAAAACTACCATAGGCTGAACTTTGTCACCAGCCTGCTTCTCATGAGGACCCTTCCCCTGGCCAGGAGGCACAGACGTTCCAGCTGGGCTGACCCCTCTGATAAGCTTACTCAGGGGATATTTTCAGAATCTGGGTGACATTCCCCTGCCCCTCAGCCTAATAGGTCCCAGATGCTCCCCTCCCCACTAAGCCTCCCTCCCTCTCGCGGTCCTGAAAGCCAGCGTGCAGGCCTGCCAGCCTGCCTGGGGCCTCCTCACCAAGTCAGTACACCTCTTGGCTTATTTTTTTTTATTTAAAACATTTTGTTCCCCCTTAACATGATGGCTTGACAGAGGCCAGCATGAAAGAAACTGTTTCCTCCTGGATGGTGACCAGGACAGAGAGGCAGGCAGATGAAGGCAGAGAGAGAAGAGAGCTGGCTTTGGGAACATGAAGAGCAAAGGGAAACACACGGAGTCTGTATTGGCTGAGCATGAAAGACACGACAGGAGTAGCAGCTGTGTGAAAGTGGCCAGGCCATCTGGGGCTGGGCAGACGCACAGGTCCAGCGGGTAGTCCCACAGGCCCTGGGCTTTCATGACTCGTGTTCTGCAGAAATTCCTTTTAGTTCATTGTCTTCCTGCTGCAGCTTTTTCTCTACCCTCCCTTCTCACCCAATCTCCTGCCCCCTTTTGCAGAACATCTGAGTCTGGCATTCTTGGCGGTGGTCAGTAACGAGACAGGGCTCTTGCTGAGGCCAACGGGAGGAAGAGGGAGAGTGGACACAAGCAAGAGAAAGGAAAGACGGGCATAGAGGGAGCACGGGCCTGGAGCACAGAGATGACTGTGAGACAGAGGTAGTGGGCAGCTGACCCAGGAGGATAGAAATGCCTGACTCACAGCTTCACAGAACCCAGGACAGGCCCAGGAGACATCAGCAGGGAAGCAAACAAGAAACTTCACTGCACCCCTGCTGCTTCCTGCTGGTTTCCAGTTGTGTTTCACAGTGGCACGGAGAGGACAATGAAGGTGTTTGTAATTGATGTCTCTAGGTTCTGTACATTCTTGACCTCTGGCAATGTGCCTGGATGCCAACCACCCGTGTTCTGCGAAGCAACCATGTACACAGGTTGGGGCAGGTCCCAAGGAGCCCCTTTTGTGGGGCAAGTAGCTGAGGCAGGAAAGGACTGTTCAGGAAGTTAGGGCCCCAGCAGGGCTGTGCCTGGAACCCAGACCTCTGGATTTCTCATCCAATAATGTAAATATGGAGATGAAATAAAGGGGGAGGGATGATACTGGTGAAAGTGGGCCAGGAAAATACAAACTTCGAAGACCAGATGGAAACCCCTCAGCTGAAGAATTTTTGGACACTGCCTCTATGGCAGCCCCACCCCCACCCCACCCCCGTCCTTAAAGCAGTGACACTGACTCTGGCATTTTCTCTCTCTTTCAGGACCTCCTGTAAGTAACTCCAGCCGACACCTGGTCTCACACATTTGAAAAGTCTTGCTACCTGCTGGTAATGGGGCCCTGGGTGGGAGGACGTCAGCTGGCCCCCCTGTCTTCCAGGGGAGCCCCCACACCCTCCACAGAAGTCTGTGGGGTCCCTCCAGAAGGCTGACAGAGGAAGGAAGGGGACGTTTTGCTTTCCACCCCCACCCCTCCGCCACTCCAGGGCCAAAGGATGTCTGTTCCCTGGGCAAAGCAGATCCCAATTTCAACCTGAAAGGCTAACTTGCTCCATTGTTAGCACAGCGCCTTTGTTCCCCAAGAGACAGCTGGAGTCAAAGAAGACCAGGTATTAGAAAAGAAAGAGATAACCTCTCCTCAGTTCTGGTCTGGGAAGATCTTCTGCCCATTCAGTAAACAGGTCAGTGGCAGCCCTAAATGTGGACTACCGAGGACATGATGTCCATGCTACTATGTGGGCAGCTCCATTCTGGCCAAGTGACTTTGGGCAGCTTGGTGGTGTGGTGGTGGTATTTTTACAGAAGAGAGCAATGTGAGCAGTCCAGAATGCGAGATAGTGCAAATTATGGACAGCCTTCAGGCGCCTTCCCCAGCGTCATCCTAAAGCCCAGGGGGGTGCGGGGGAGCAGAGTCATTTCCAGAGAACCTGAGAAGAGCCCAAGGAGACTGTCTCCCAGAAGTAATAGATCCAGAGAACAGGAGCACGTCTTCTTTGAGGACAGCATTTGATACCCCAACAAAAGACCCACAGGTGGCTGGGGGCACTGGGGATTGGATTGAAAGGGCCAGGCCTCCGCATCAGATCTTTCTCAAGGTTACTGAAAGCGGCCCTGTCATCACCCCTCCGCAGGAGAAGTCATTTCCATGGTTGTTTTCCTCTCCATCTGTACCTGTGAGAGCAACCCGCCCAGTTGCCCTAAGACCATTATTTACTGTCCCATCTGTGAGAGGTACATTGAACTCATGCTAACGACCCTGCCCAGCTCCCTGACTGCTAAGTTACAGAAACAGGAAAATCATGTTATTCCCTGAAAGGAGGAGGATGTTTTGGACATCAGATCTCAATTTCTGTCATCAATCTTCCAAACTAAACTTTTTGCCAGAGGAAACTTCGACAGGCCACCTGCTGGAAATGGGCTGCTTTTCTCCTTCTTTTTTGACAAAGCCAAAAAGAGTCCTCACCTCCCTCCCTCGCTCGCTCGCTTGCTCCTGGGACTTCCCCCATCGGCTCACTGCCCAAGGCCTGGCTGCTGAGCTAACCTGGCAGCGTCAGCGCTGGGTCCCTGCCTGACTTGAGGGCCTGCCCTCCCTGGGAAAGTAGCATTCTGAGAGCTTCTGTGGGCCTCACCCTGGACAGCCTGCGAGGGTGCCCTGCAGTGCAGCAGCAAATGATGGGGGAGGGATGAGTCCTGCCCAGAGGAGCCCAGGCAGCTTTCCTGCATTCTCAACCTGACACAGAAGGTTCTGTATCTTCACCCAACTCTGGCTGAAACCACAAGGCAAGGTGAGGAGCAAATGGGCAGCTGGCCATGGTGGAAATCAAGTCCTAGCCCTGTTTGCTCTGCTTCCTGCAAGGAAGACTGCTGTTGGCTAGAGGCTGGGAATAGGGAAATGGCAGCTTGTCGTAATGCCTGTCTGCTGCCTCTGGGTGCATCACAGGGGCCCCTCAGAGGGTGGCGCTAGACTCCAATTGGAAGATCCAGGTTCCTGTGAGCACAAGGACAACTGGTGTTAGAAAACACAGCCCTGGAGGATGGATTTACTTAGCAGCAGGAATTGTTTAAGTGGTAGAAAATTTGTGGCCTCCACTGCCTCACCCCTCATGCCCGTGACAGGCATTGCTAATCAATCAGGAGGCTTCTTAATGTAAGGCTTTACTCAGTCACTACCAATCCTTTGGAGTCTGTACTCAAGCTGACATCTGTTGGCCATCTCTGCACTAGACTTAAGAGAGAATTTCTTAATTATGGAAACTGTGAGCCTAAAACAGATGACCAGGGGAAGCAGGAATGTCTCTTTCTCTGGAGGAATATAAGGAAATATATATGAATGTCCCAGCTGCCAGCCCTTGGTTGAAGTTATCCTTGCTAAAAAAAAAAAACTAGCTAGCACTTACTATTTGTTAGGCACTGTTGTGTTTTTATGGAGGCAGTGTAATACAGTGATTACTAGCATGGGCTCTGGAGCCAGACCCCCTCAGTCCAAATCTTGGCTCTGCCATCCCTGGCTATGTCACCTTGGGCAAGTTACTTTACCTCTCTGTGCCTGTTTCTTCATCTGCCTCATCCAGGTGCTGTAAGAAATATATATATAATTATATGTGTGTATGTCTGTATATATGTCTATGCATATACATATACATGTGTACATGCATACATACACACATATACATGTATGTATGTATGTATTTTCATTCAGAATATACTAACTCACTTAAATCCTAGAAACAGAAGCCTTCCTTAGATGATCCACAAAGATTCTGACAAGACTTTCATTTTAAAGAAGAAAGTATTATTCTGTGAATTTTAAAATTCATTTATTATTTCATTTATTTCTACACCACCTTATCTGAAGAAACATTTTAGGCTATTAACCAGTTAAATGAAGTTTGTAAATTACAATGAAGGGTGGGTGGAAAACAAGGGGACTCTAGAGCCGATGACTCCACAGCGTCCTGTGCAGAGGAGCCCCATACTTGGCCCTGAGCTCCCTGGTGGTCAAAGCAAAGAGGAAAACAGAGTTGCTGCAAAAGTCAAGCTGCAGCAAGGTAGGACCGCCCCTGGCATTTGGGTGAAGCACGACTTTTCCTATAGTACTGAGACGACCTGAGAGAAGTTGCTCCTGCGTGCCGATGACGTAGGTGGTCAGTAGGCAGGAACAGTAGGTAAAGTGTACCCTCTGTCCCTACTCGGGGTAGACCCACTGTGTGAGGCTGGAAACCCTCAGCAAATGCATTCCCTTTCCTGCAGGAGGTTAAGCAGCTGCCCCCTTCCTGGCCCACTTCCTCATGGTGTCAGGGCAGGCAGCTTAGAAATGACAACAGGAGAATTTTCGCTCCACACTAAAGCTGGGTTTAAGGAGGATCCTCAATACCTGAGCTGTCCTGTGGGAGCCTGGGGAAAGAAGAAGGCTGAATTCCCAGATTCGTGGTGTCCATCGTCAGGTTCATTCAATCAGGAGCTTGTGTGTTAGTGTTGTGGGGGCAAAATCCAGCAGAGTGGGGATGGGGATAGGCCCTGTGTCCATGAGAGCTGTTACCCAGCAACCCCCAAGGACTCTGTGGGCAGTTCAGCTCCCTGTGGACAAGTCCCTGCACCACTGCCTCTGGAATGTCCTCAGGAACAAGGGACAGAGCTGGGGACTTATTCCTGGTGCTGCCTGCATTTGCCTCAGCAGCTCTGCCCTGCCATGGGTGGACTCGTCCCACAGTGGATATCCTGACACCCACTCCTGGTTCCGCCTTGGGTGGATGGAAAGAGCAGGGTGTCCAGGAGAGGAACCACACCTGATAGCAGAGTCTCTGGAAGGAGAAGCAGAGGCCAGCTCCATGCACCTCCCTTGCCAGGCCTCTGCTCTCCTAACAGTCATAATCGCGAGCATTTATTTAGCACTTGCCATATGCCAGTCTCTGTGCTGTGTGCTCTACATACATCATCTCATTTAATCATAGGAGACAGACATAATTGGTCTCCGATTTACAAGATGAAGAAACTGAGACACAGGGAGGCCAAGCAACTTACTTACCACCAACTAGTAAGTGGCAGAGCTGGGATCTGAGCACAGATAGGCTGACTCAAGAGCCCATGCTCTTAATTCAGTCCTACTGTCTCCCATAGCAGACCCCATCTCTCCCCGACCCATGCCCTGGCCACAGCAGGTATGGGGTTGAGCTCTAGAAGCTCTTTCCAGGTGTCTTCTCCCCCTTTGTGAGGTGCTCCCCGAAGCCCTCTGAGAACAGCTCTTAGAGCGGTTTCTCAGCCACCCTTTCTTATCAGGTCCTCTGGAATTTGGGGGTGAAAGCTAAAAAGACGCGACTTCCTTAGAATTTGCTTGGTTCCTTAGCGCCTCCTATGCATATTGCTATGATGGTCATTATTACTACTAATAGTACTATTTGTGGAATGTCTTCCTCTTTTCAGTGAGATTTCAAATCCATTACATGGAGTTTTTAGTCTATGTCAGAACTGTGCTTGGCAGGTGTACTGGGGTTATAAATAAAGGGTTTGAGAAAGACATGGCTGTGGTCAGTGAAGACAGGCCCCTGGAGCCACACAGGACCCCGTGGATGGTGGGGTCCAGCCTCCTGCTTCATGCTGAGCACTAACTCGTCATGCAAGGGCAGTCTAAAGCTAGTTGGAGGCTGCAGAGGAAGGAAATCCCACTGCCTCCCACACCATCCCAACAGAAGGGAAGAGGCCCCCTAGGGATGCCTCCCACCCACCCACCTTCAACTCCCTGGCCGTGTTCCCCGGACTCAGATGTGGCAGACCCAGCAGAACTGCTGGGTGTCCCATGGCCGGCCTGCTTCATCAGAACCGAGACCACTCTGACCCCCTTGGGCCCTTTGCTGTGCACATGAGCGGTGGGCAGATCATTGCTCTAAGTGGGGCAGAAAGGCTCAAAGAGAGGGGATGTGTTGAGGAGGCCCATAGCCCTGGTGACCCTTGAGTCACTGGAAGGGACATTCTTATCTTTCTGTTCCCAACACCTACCCTGGGCCCGGCATGGAGGAGAAGCCCCTAACTGCTTTGCTGATGAATGAATGTTAGAACTGAAAGGAAGCTTAGTGATCAAGGCCCTCTCTCCATTTGTTCATAAAACAACAGGTTCATGGAGCACACGTGACTCCAAGGTCACACAGCTGGCTGAGCGGTGTGGGGCTGTCAAGCAGTGTAATACCCTGACCTTTGGAGACTTCACTCTTTCTCCTTTGTTTCAGGGTCCTGCTGGAAGACCTGGACTCCCAGTGAGTAGCTTTCATTTATTCTCTCCTGTGGGTCTCTCTCACGTACTCTTCCTCATCTCAGTTGGATGAAAAGTGTATATGGTTGAAAGGCCCTTCTCCAGCATCTCCAACCTGTAACTATGGATAAAGCTCCTCGGTCCCCTCTTGGGGCCCCAGACAGGCAGATGACAGCATGCAGGCCCCTCCAGTGCTGGACCCAACTTCCAGACTGATGGCCCCATAATGTGGGGCTGGAAGGGGAGGCAGCCCACTGGCTGACTGGATATCCTCCTGTATGTCAGCTTATATTAAGACCACTGTCCCCACTTTGTCCTATGTCCTCTGTAAGAGTATACTCAAAACTTTGTCCTCTCCCCAGTTAATATTTCTTAATGCTAGAGAGGCTACGTTAAGTAACCATGAGGCTTTGGGACAAAGTAGAAATAATAATAATAGCCATCTCTTACTGAGACTGTAATAAATGCCAGGCACTATGCTAATCACTCTTCATACATTTGGTTTCTTCAACAGCTTGGTGAAATGGGAGTTGTTATCCCCATTTTATAGATAAGGAAACTGAGACTCAGAGAGGTGAAACACTTTATCCAATTGTCCAAGTTTCAGTAGAAGACCTGTTGGAGCCCCTTGTTACCATACACCATTCCATACTGCTGTTTCCTGTGGTCTGTGCTCAAAGACATTTGAGAACCATTTCTAAGTCCTTCAAACACTGCTCTGTGGGGTGTAGCCCAGGCCATAAGTGCACTAAATACTGGATACTGTGGGCCCTTGGATGGGTAGTGTCTCAGACAAGATGCTATAGCCAGCCAGAAGGCCAAGGTGGGGCATGGAGGGTGAGCCACAGCTTCCTCTCTCCCTGCACCTAAGGTCATATCCACTGGATTCCAGACCCTTCTGCCCATCCCAGTTATCCCAGTTACTCCTCTTTCTCACATGAATTATATTGTAACCTCTTGACTAATCCAACAGCTTCAAGAATTCATGTCCAGCAGTGCCTTTCTTAATGAAATGCATGTGGGAGAATGTTTAGCCTTGAAAATGGAAACTCTCCCAGTAAGTACAAGCCCTGGAGCAAAGGAAGACGGGTGAATAGGTCCCATGAAATCCAAGGAGGGGAAAAGTCAGATGACTGAAGGGAACGTGGGCAGACTTTGTTTTTTCTGACAATGTCCACCTTTAAAAAGCATTTGGGGCAATTCATGAAGCAGGGGCCGCTGTACAACTTTCCAATCTGCAGCCATTCCATGCCCGTTCCTAACCCGAGCATTTTATGGCCAGGACTGCAAAGAACATTAGTTTTAAAAAAGAAACCAAAACACCCACCCTGCAATATCATTCAAAATCCCGAGAGCAAGAGGGCTGTGGGGGTGTCCCAACCAACATCCAGTGGGCCCGGTGTCCTCAGCAGGAAGGGCAGATCACCAATCCACGGGTCATTGTCCTGCCCATCTTCCACGGGAAGGGGCTTGGGAGTGAGCCACAAAAAGATGTGATGTCGGCCCCTTGTTGTGAAATGCAAAAAGTGTGAAGTACAAACATGCTTTTAAATGTCCCTTGCCCATGGCTGTGCTGGGCTTACTACTCACAGTAAATAACTTACTCACAGTAATGTTACTGCCATTTATGCAACACTTACCAGATGCTAGGCCCTGGCAGTAAGCTTTCCAGAGACGTGGTCTCCTGGCATCCTCCCAGAAGCCGCAGGAGAGGGACACGATGCTCAGGAGGTTAAGGAAGCAGATCCACTCTATAGCCAGCACTGCTACCCTGCCACTCTTTCTCAACGGCTGGTCGTTTTACTAGAGACAACATCAATCTTGACCATGTATGTGTTACAAGAGCCCAATCACAGCACTGATCGCCATTCTCTTGGACGTCCACATATATCTTGGGATGCTAATTGTCTCTCAAGGCATTTTGCTTCAGTGGGGTCGGCAGAAACAGAATCACCCCAGAAATGCTCACACTCTTCAGGGGAACCCACGAACCCAGCTGTCTCCGGCGTGGCAGGCCCAGACAAACACCATCTGATTTTTGGCCCCCATTGCTTCCCATCCTTTCAGGCTCCTGGCAAACCCCAGGCCCCACCCCAGACTTTATGACGTCTGCACACATATGATTGCAAAAAAATATTTTCTACCAAAGGGGGAGGATCAAAACTTAATAAGCGGATTTCCAGAGTGAGAAGATGTACCCCTGGCTACAAACACAGCGGTTCCCTCTGAGCAGTTGAAGCTTGTGACACAGTGAATTCACATGCTCACAGTCCTTCCTTTCGGTGCTGGGGGTGGCCAAGAGGAGGGGCGTGGAGAAGGACTGTCTGCAGGCTTCAGAGACAAAGGCCTGGGGAGGACGCGGGGAGCGTGGGCCCTTCTCCCCAGCTCAGGCACAGACAGACCCAGGGAAGCGATTCCCTCACCTGGCACACGGGAGCCGCCGCTCACCCTGCTAAATGCCTTGAAGATGAGTGTGACAGGGACGAACACAGCCTGCAGTGGCTGGAATGGATTGTGACAACACAAGCCTAAGGGAGGAAGGGCCTTAGACCTCGTAGAGCACATAGGGAAACTGAGGCCCAGGCTGGGAACCAGACTCCTTTGTTAGTTCTCTTTCCCCAGCACCATGCCCGAGTGCAAGCAGATATATGGGGGCTGCTTGCCAAACCGTCTGTGGAGGCTGAATGAGCAAGTCCACAGGACGCCTGCCTATCATCCTAACTATGCTTGCAGACCAGGTTTTGGGTCCATAGCTAGCCGACGGAGTCCATCACATGCTGGCCTGGCTCCAGCCACATCTAATTGTTTCTGCCTCCTTCATCAGGGAGACAAAGGTGCCATTGGGATGCCTGGACGTGTGGTGAGTTGGTGCATTTGTACCTGCTTGGGTGGCCATTGCTTGCTTCTTCCATGCTGGCCTGTCCTCCAACATGGCAAGCTGTTGCCTTCCCCAGCTGTGAGGAGGAGGGTTGGACCTCTCCCTTCCCCACCCAGCTCCACCTCAGAGAGGAGCAGGCAAGGAGGGAGGAGGAAGTTTTATTCTGAGCCTTCAGATCTTGCAATATGCTCTGCAGAGAGCCGCCATGGCAAAGGAAAAATCCAAGAAATTGCAAGAATAAAGCTCTTTGTCCATCACCCACTGGGTGGCAGGGTAATACACCAAGAGGATTCCCATCCACCCCACTCCCTGCCCCCTGAGGCAAGCAGCCCACCCTCAGATTTACAGCCACTCCAGCAAGAAGAGCAAAGGACGGTGAGAAACAACCTCAGAATGCTCCATAGGAACTTCAGAGGGGTCCTTTTCAAGGGGCCTCTCGCCTGGACAGAGGCCAGAAGGTGGTAGAGACAGGACTTGCTTCCAGGCGGTGCCTCCAAATCTTTAGCAAGAGGCTGGGAATCAAGCATTTAATGTTTCTTGTCGAAACTTAAGATGGCAAAAAGAAAAAGAGAATGTTTGTTAAGGAGAGTACATTCAGAAACAGGAGGGCTCGTGCTAGGCCTTGAGGCCCAGCCCCAGGTTCTTCCTGATGGCTCTAGAAGGGGCAGGAAGGCTCCTGGTGGCAGCCTAAGGCAGTGATGGCCACATACCAACCTCACCGCCACCCAGCCTAGTCTAGGACATGGCCTGAGCTACTCTCACCGTCTGACCCCTAACTCCCCACCAGCCATGAGCCTCAACCTCTACCCTGGCTCCTCAGTGCCCCCTCGCTCCTCCCACACCATCTTTTCCTGTCACTCTCAAGCTTTGCTTCATAGCCTCACCTCCTGGGCTGGGTTGGCCTTAGGCCTAGGTGCAACATCCTTGTGTGAGTTTGCTCACCTAGAGGAGCCTGGTGCTCACAGAAAAGGTATCCAATCACAGCACACACTTGGGAGTGTTTACTGTGTGCTGGACACTGTGCTAAGAGCCTAGCACGTTAGCTCATTTGGTCCTCACAAGAACTGCATGACGTAGGCACAATTTCCACTCCCAGTTTTCAGATGAGAAAACAGACTCAGATGTTAAGTTTCTCCCAAGGTCACATGGCCAAGAAGCGGCTGGTGAGGGACTTTAATCCAGACAGCCTGACTCCACACCTGCGCTCTTGAGTCTGACAATGCTACTCCCCAGTTGGCATCAGAGCTCTAAGGAGGGTCTGACCCTTAGAATGAAGCCACAGTGCCTAGGCCTAGAACCTGGGACACTTCAGAGGTTCAGGACAAGTGCTCCAGGTCACAGAGCTTTGAGATCCCCTGGGCCTACCCAAGGCCTGTCTGTCAAGAACAGAGGTGTCCATCTGACCCACAGTCAGGGTATGGGAGGGAGAGCCACAGGAGGTCTTTTATACAAGGTGTTTTGCTTCTGTACAAGGCTGTTTTCAAGCCACTTTGGGACTTTCATGCCGCTGGTGCTATTTTAAATGTAACGATGGACCCATCTGGCTGACCAGTAGGAGTCCTGGCATGAGCCTTCTGATAAGGCCTGGGGTCGCCAGTGAGTGTGAAATACCTGTGTTGCTCCCATGTTTCATCAGAGGTGGCACCACTGGCGTCTATGTATCAGGGTGGATTGGGGCTGTCTATCCATTGGTCACTATAGTTATAGGAACCTTCCGTTTCCTCTGCATCCAGATCCCTCCTCCTTTCTCCCAGATGTGTGTGTCCTGTTGTCTGTCTTCCCATGTTGCCCCATCCTGCCTGGCCAGCCCTAACGACTCCAGGTCATCTAGCATGGCAAAGCTTTGTGCTTGTGCTCACATGGACCTTCAGACCAGCTAGACTCCACCTCACTACGCAGTCATCTGGAGTCTCCCCCAGGCTCACCCCCCAGCTGAGGTGACCCAGCCCGCTGGGGCCATGGCTTCTCAGGCAGTCTCTGACTTGAGGGTGGTTTTTCTTCTCTCTCCCTCTCTTTCTCTCTCTCTCACATGCACCCACACACATATACACACTTCAAGAGGGTCTCTTAAGGCCCCTGCCACGATTTCTCTCACAGCTGTCTGGATGGGCCGCCTGGGTGAGGCGATAGCCATTCCTGCGCTGTGCTTGCTGGGTGTGGGACCTGCCACGTATCAGCATCTGTGTTTTGTTCTGTTATTTCACAGCCATTCCATTCACACGGATTCTTGTGGGTGTGCCTCTCTCATCCCTTCTCTTTTCTCTCCTCTCCCTCTTCCCTGTGCCCATGCTGCATGTGGCTGCCCCAGGGACTAAAGGGCCAACCAGGCGAGAAGGTGAGTCCACACTTTGCCTGTCCCCTCTGCCCCAGCCTCTGCATCCACCCAGGGGACTCTTCCAGGGCTTTCAGAGGCTCACAGCTCTGCCCTCACGGCCTTTCACGGCCCAGTTTCCTAACAGCTTCCACACTGTCGGGCAGGAGGCTCGAGGTTCCTGGGCTGAGGTCCTAGCTTCCCTGGCTGAGTTGGTCTCCCTTACCCACTGAGGCTGCTTGTGGCCTCTTAGCTCTGATTCCTGGCCTTAGGCAGTCTCCCTTCCCCGGAGCAAGGAGAGTGTCACTTTCTACTCTATGTATCTGGTTCTAGCCCCTCTCCAGCCCACCATTGGGGCCCTCAGACCCAGAAGGCTTTGCAGTGCCCAGAGACAGTCCTCCAGGAAAATGCCCAGAGGCTCCCAGGTCTGTAGGGTGGACCCCTGGGGAAGCCAAGGACCCAAGAGACCATCCTGGAACATCAGCCCTGGTGGGTTCTGGGGGATTACAGAGAGCAACGCATCTAACCAACTCACTTTTCCAATGAGGAAACGGGCTGGGGCTTGCCCTGGGTCACACAGCAACAGTGATGAATAGGGGCCAGGAGGGTGCCCAGCTCAGCACATCCTTGCCAGTATGTTGCAGAGTGTATGTCTGCAACAGAGTCTCCCTGTGCCCAGTCGTAACAATGGCAACAATACGAATAGCAGCTACCATGGCTTAAGCATAAACCCTCTCAGGTGCAATTTTAAGTGTTTTGCCTCTGTTCTGCCAGTTAACACTGCCACAGGGGGCGTTAGTACTCCCACTGACATGAGAGGGAACCTAAGCACAGAGAGGCAAGTCACACAGCAGAAAGGCACAGAGCTGGAGAGGAGCCCCAGCGTGTCTGACCCAAGGCTGGGAGGCAGTCCTCCACACGGAGTGAAGACTTGTCAGTCCCGCCCTCCCAGGGGGGCTCACCTGCCCAGGAGAAAAACACAGGGCCCAGGCAACTGTATGAGGATAAAGGCAAACACTTCATATGTGACATATTCTTTTCAGCATTTGCACCATTATCTCTTGAAATTTTCACACCCACCCTATGAGCTAGGTGCTATCCCTGCATTACTTATAGGGAAACTGAGGCAGAGGAAAGTTAAGTAGCCTAATGTCCCATAACTGGAAGGGAGCCGAGCTGTGCTTCAAACTGGAGCATCCTGCCTCTCCACATTACAATATACTCCCTTGCATAAAAATCACTGTATAACTGCAATGGCATAAATAGTTACTAATTTGAAGTCACTCCTGATCTGTACGTGAGGCATGACATTTCACAGATGCATTTATGCCCTGTGCCCTTTAAGGGCAGTAGAGCAGCTCTCAGCCTCCCAGTTCACAGAGGAGGCATGTGGGCTCAGAGAGATTCCCTGACTTGCCTGGCAGAGCAAGACCTGGAAATGAGGCCCTGGGTGCTTCCGCTTCTGGGAGGGGTGGATTCCCGGTGGGGAGCAGCCTCTTGCCCTCCTTTCAGCAGGGCGCAGTCTGGGCCCTTCTGCCAGAGCAGCACCTCTCACCCACATCTGTGTCCCCTATGCCCCTCACCCTCCTCGTGTCGCCGCTCCCCACCAGACACACGCACACACTCACACACACACACCACACCACACACACTCACACACACCACACCACACGCACACACTCACACACACACTCACACACACCACACCACACGCACACACTCACACACACACTCACACACACACACCACACCACACACACTCACACACACCACACCACACGCTCACACTCACACACAGGCACGCACACATACAGAAACACGCACACACAGACACATGCACACGCACCACACATACAAACACGCGTGCGTGCACACACCACACTTTTGCACACATACAGACACACTCACAGGCACGCACACACACGAATCTGTCCAGGCAGCTTGGCCACCCTTGGTGGCACTTAGAACTCCCAACCCAGCAGCAGCATCCACCATCCTCTGAAAATTCTGCCCGGACTTCCCCCTTGTGTCACTCTGGAACCAGGACACGGAATTCTGAGGCAGCTCCAGCCATCAGGCTCCGGCTCCCGGGCTCACGCAGCAAGTGTGTGTCTGGTCCCCACCCTCTGTTTTCGGCAACTCCGTGCAGCGGGGCAGCCTGCTGCTCACCAGCTGCAGGGTGTGCAGCCACATGGGCATTTGGGGCTGAGGTGGGGAAGAAGACCTCAGGGTCCTGAAAGCCGTGTGGGGCCGGGGCGGGGTGGGAGCGTCCTGAGCAGGCCGTAGCTGGTGGCCTCTGGGGTGGGGCAGCTGTGGCTGAGCTGAGTGTTCCCTCCTGCCCTCCCTGTGCCCCCTTGCCCACCGCTGCCCTGAATCCTCTTCTCCCACTTTCCGGCTGGCGGTCCCACCGCCCTCTTACCCTGATCCCCGTATCTGACCCTTTCTCACATCTCTTCCCTCCCCCTGCTTCCCATGCCCTTCTCAATCCTTCCCGAATGCTGCAATCATCCTGTGCGCCTCCTTATCTCCTTCTGCACCCTCCTGTGCCCTGGTCCTTCGGCCTGTGGCTCGGCACCGCGCCCCTGCCTGCCCCTCCCCACCTGCCAGCTCCTCTTACTCTCCCCTCGCCCACCCCACTTCCTCCTGCCCCTCGCTCCCTCTTCCTCTCCTCCCTCTCTGTCTCTCCCACAGGGGGCTCCAGGAGATGCTGGGATGTCCATCATCGGTCCTCGCGGCCCCCCTGTAAGTGGTTTTACTCTTCTTCAGGATGCGGGATGGGTGAATTAATGAAAGGGGGTGAGGGTGGAGGGAGAGCAAGTCCTGGCTGGGCCTCTGAGTAGGGCGGCCACCACATGTGATGTGGTCAGCCCAGCCTGGTCTCAGTGCCTCTGTTGATGTTAAAGCAAGTGGCCTGACTAAATATACCTAAATTACAGCCCCTTGGGAGGGTTCACAAGGGCCTGCCCTCTAGCCACGGACTAGAGCAGCTGGGAGGTGGCCCTGTTGCTTACAGGCTGAGGAGAGAAAGTACTCACTCCTCTCTGAAGGGGATGCTCCAGCTTTCCAGGGAACAAGCCTTGTCTCCAGAAGCCCGTGGAGCAGATGACCAGAGTCCAGATTCCCTGACCTGACCACCTGCCCCTGGTCTTGGCAGAGACGCAGCCCACCGCTTGCCTTTTTGTGCGCAGCTCTGGGTTCTGTGCTCAGTTCACTCTGCCCAGTGGCCAGGGCTTGGGAAAATCAGAGAGGCTCACTTAGAAACCAGAAGGGAGGCGTGGGCGACAACGCAGGAAGATGACTACAGGAAGGAGGGCTACATGTTTCCTCAGAATGCCTGGACCATGGGGTTTCCCTAAAATCACCAAATGTCAGGGTGGGAAGGACCTCAAGTGATGGTCTAACACAGCCCTTTCAGAAGGGGAAACCTCCCAGAGAGGGGAAGGGGCTTGGCCAGGGTCCCCCACATAGAGGCTAGGGCAGTGTCAGACGCCAGGACCCTGGCAGCCAGGGCTTCCAGCACAGCAACAAGCGCACAGGCCTCTGCCTCCATGTTCTGCTGTGCACTTTTCCTGCCCTGCCCTGCATGGTGATGGCGCGAAGGGAGTGTGAAGCTGGCCTCAGGGAGTGTGAGGCTGGCCCGGTGGACTGATGAAGCCCAGCCTGTCCATTTCCCTGCCTTCAACAAGAAAGCCAGCAGAGTGGGGGCTCTCCTACCTCTGGTCTAGGGAGGGGGTCAGAGAGCAAATTTCTACCTTACATACAAGGGAGGGGCTGTGGTGAGAGGTGGGAGCTAAGCGGAGCCGGTCAGGGCTGGTTGCAGACTGGTGGGGTGGGGTGATCAGAGAGGGGACCAAAGGAGGATCTGGGGAGCAGGGCTGGAGGCAGGGTTTGAAGGGTCCTGGGCTGCACAGACACAGCCTTCTCGACAGGGATTCCTCTGGCTCAGATCTCGGCAGCAGGCAGTATCCCAAAACCTGTACACAGAGTGATTCACTTAACCCACACAAGAACCCCACAAGTCGGTCCTGTTAGCACCTCATGTTTAGACAGCAAAAGCTGGGCACAAGGAGGTGGAGCGCCCAAGTCATGCCCTAGGAAGTGGGCACGCTGGGACTTCATCACTCAGCCCAGACCACAGCTCAGAGCCTGCACTCTGGGCCCCCTCTGCTGCAGCAGGTCACCGGGCTACGGGGCCACCATCACCTGTGCTTCTGGGCTCACATGGCCACTGCCCCCGTGGGCTGTAAGCCTTGTGTACTGGGGAAGCTGCAGTGTGGATGCCCTGAGCGCAGTTGTTCCTGACAAAGGTGGTGCCCAGCCAGGGGGCCACTAGGAGATGGGAAGGTCACAGAAAAAGACAGTCCCCCAGGTTCTGATGGGCAAGGACTGAGCCTAGGGTGGACTTGCCAAGAGGACAGGGGAGTAACACAGAATACAGGCCCTACCCTTTGGCCAGTCTCTGTCCACCTCTGGTCTGACCACAGATCCCACTGTGTGGATATTGCTGGTCGTCTAACACCCTTTTGGCAGCACCACATCAGCAGGCTACCTAGAAGTTGTTAAGAAAGCCCCACTTTGGGAGAACATGCTAGGGACAGTGGTCTGCCTCAGCTACCCCTGGCTTCCAGCCCAGCATGCAGATGCCTAATCAGGAACATACCCAACGCATTAGATTCTATCCCACGGGTGAGAAGGGCCTTCTCCTGGGCACCTGTTGCGTCCTAGGTCCTATGCTGAAACCCTGTGTATGCTCGGGCCTCCTTCAGTCCTCCCAGCAAAACCATGCGGCAGGCCCTACCAGCCCACTTCACAGAGAGGCAAACCGAGTTTCATAACAGGCCTGTGGCTACCCAGCTAGTCAATGCTGGACTTGAGTCTGGTTGGGCCAGGTTGGCCTCCTTCCAAAGCCAGTGTTCCTGCCCCAACACCCCTTCAATGTTTCAAGCTTTACTGTTTAAAAAGGATATTTATCTTAAGAAGAAAAAATTCTCCCTGAGGGTGCCAGGTTGGAGCTAGGAGAGTTTTTATGGCACCAGAAGGTTTGACCAAGCCCAGTGTCCTCTGACCACCCCCAGGATGACTGGGGCCACCCCCGCTGAGCCCTCACTAGACACCAGGGTAATGGCCTCAGCTCCTCCTGGGAAGCCACCTGGAGCGGGGGAGAACAGGGATGGGGGAAGACAAAGGGGCCATTTGAGATTAAGGCGTAATGGTCAAGTGGCCAAGCATTCTGTGGCTGGAGGTGATGGGGAGTGTGTGGTTTTCCTCTCAGCCAGGAAGGGCCCAGAATAAATGCTAATAAGAACCAGCCTTGCCATTTTCTGGGGCCACCTGCCTCCTCTCTTGGAGCTTCATAAATAGACCAAGAAAGGGCATTTTGGGGAAGGATGGTTCACATTCCAGCGAAGCACAGTGCTAGACAGCGGCCCCACTAAACCGAGTGGGAAGCTGGGACCTTGAGAGGCTGAGCAAGTCATCTGCCAAGCTAGGAAATGCCCCCCATCTCAGAGGGAGCTCATGCCCTCCCTCAGCCCCCCGGCTTCTCTGTAGGGGCCAGAAGGAGGCATCTGAACCTCCAGCCCTCATTCACAAGGAGAGCCCCCATGCCAGGCTGAAAGAACTGCTAAGTGTTGCCTCATTTGTTCATTCTATTCTATTAATATTTTTTAGGTACCTACTGCAGGCATGGCGCTGGGTAGATAGTGAAGTATAAGACCACACCATAGGAAAAGACTGATAACTGCCAACATAATGTAAAACTTCTGTAGGGCAGAAAATATACCATTAAAAAAACAGGTGCCAAATTGGAAAGAATATTTGCAACATGTATGACTCTCATAGACTGTTCTTAACAAAGAGCTTTACTCAAATCAATAGGAAAAGGACAAACAACCTAGTAGAAATTATCGGTAAGGAATGCAAGCAGGCAGTTCACAAGTACATAGGACCAGCCAATAAACATTGGAAGAGATGGCCCACGTTAGTGTATAATTGAAGAGATGTAAATTCCTGTGCCAAGCCTTTCTGAGGGCCTTATCCAGGCCCAGCCTCTCTGGGAAGTGGAGTCTCAGTTTCCATTTGGTCAATGACAACGTTCTTCTCAAGGTCCCTCAAAAAGCTTTGGTTAGCCCTGGATTTGGCTCTGAGCTGGAGAGATGCATCCTGCTACCAGGGCAAGCTCTGTAATTAGCAAGCCATGTGATTATCCCTACCATGTAAACATTAGCCGGAGTAGGACATGAGGATGTTTCTTGGAATCCTCTCCTCCTGACCTTTTCATCAGGCCTCTCAGCATTCAGAATACTTGAAGGGTTACACTGGGAGGTTTCAGAGGTTACACTGCATGGTTTCTGGTTTTCTCCTTAGTGCTATTCTTAGCATCACTTACCCTTGAGAGGAGAGAAGCCCGGGGCCCTTCTGATACATGAGTGGCATCTCCTCCCCCTTGCCCTTTTGGCTGCCTGCCACAAGCCCATCCTGCGTCTGCCGCATACTCCAGCTTGCTCCCTGACTCACCAGGGCACCAACCCTGCTGGCAGGGCCCCCTTCCTCCCAGCCAGGACCCCGGAGCAGAGGTGTCTGGGCGCTCGTGTCCGCAGCTTCAGTGAGGACCCAAGCAGCCTGCGGATGTTTCCATTCATGGCAGAGGGATCCAGAGAAACCCTCTCTGGACAGGGTCTGATTTTGAAACTACTGCTTGGCAAGGACAAATTTCCACTGATTCTATGATGAAAAGCAACCGTGCTTTATTCTGGTGCTTCTAGGTTCAGTTCAACCCATCTGGTGCTTCTAGGTTCAGTTCGACCCAACAAACAGCTGATGATGATATTGACCATTTCAGTAGCCTTCACAAATGTAATTCAATGACCCTATGAGGTCATACTGCTGTCCCCATCCTATAGATAGGAAACTGAGGCAGAGGAAGTCAGGCAACTTGCTATGAGTCACACAGCCATCGTCGATGGAGGCAGGATTAGAAATCAGTCCTCCAGCCCCAAAAGCCCAAGCTTGGACTATGGCCATCTAGTCCACAGGGGGCTCCAAGCTGAGAGATAACATGTGAAAGATGTGGTGCATCCCAGGAAAAGCAGGTGAGGGAGTGAGCCTGAGCAAACGGCAGGTGGGAAGATGAGGCAGGAGAGGAGCTGAAGTGGTGGATGGGGATGAGACTGAGGATGACCTTGAATGACACACGGGAAGAGAACCCTAGCTGGTCCTTGAGAAGAGGAGTGGCAGGATGCATGCTTCCAAGCTCTCTGCACCCTTGTCCTTCTGCTCAGCCTTCCCAGGCCTGGAGCTGCCCAGCCTTATGCTTCTTCCAACCTCTGCACATCTCTTTTGTCCTGAATCCTGACCATAAATCGCTGGGCTGTGACCACTGAACCTGCTTCTAGTCTCCAGTCTGAATACCTATCTGGGTTGCACTCAGCACCTCCAGGAAAATGGGCATGAATTGCTCTGCTTTCCAGAGGATTGGGGGATCCAGAGACTGCCCAACTAGAGAGGCCTGTGAGCTGGGGTGAGAGGAAGACAAGCAATCTGGCTTGTTCTGGCCTGAAAACACACATTCTGAAGGTCAAGTTCTGATAACCACAGCATTCTTAGATAAGTGGCTGTGGGCAATGACTTTGCAAATAAAAGACTTAGACACTCACTGTCCAGGAGTTCAGTGTGCTGCAGGCAGTGTCCCCACCGCCCCTACTCTCCACCCACCTGTTTGCATGTCAAGGTTCAGAGTGCTGGGCAGTGAGGAGCTCTCAGGTGCTACTTCCCAGAAAGACCCAAAGGATGCTGGCCACCTCCTTTGCCCTTCCCCACCCTCAGTCCTTGGAAGAGACTTCCTATGAGGTCCTGTTTCCATCTTTCATCATCCTCCGTCCCAGACAGCTTACTATGGCGAGTGTCTCCCAGGGATGATCAAGGGGAATGGGAGAGAAACCACAGACCCTCTGGGAGCAACGGTAAACCAGGGAGCTAAGGTTTGGCTTCCTCTCCTCTCACCCATCCTCACTCCTCTCCCATTCTTTTTAGGGTCAGCCAGGCACTCGAGGTTTTCCTGGATTTCCGGTAAGTGGAGAGGGCTGAGGTTAACTGTGTCCCCAGTGACCCCTGGGCCTGGCTGGCTTAAACTTCACGTGGGGCCAGCCCTCAAGCTGCTCTTGACCTCCCAAACCCCGGTCACTAAGGACCCTCTCCTGAAGCCATTCGTGGAGAGCAACCGAAGAGAGTAGCTCAGCATTTGGCTCACAGTGCAAGCAAGTACAGGGCAATGGACACAGAAATAAAGAGGTGGCGGGGCAGGAGCCGCTGGGTGCAGTCCCAGGCTGGTCAATCCCCAGCAGGATGCTGGAATGTGGAACAGCAATGTACTGGAGGGAAGCAGCTTCCAACCTGACTTGGAGAGGAGACCTGCCTGGAGGAGGCGGGGAGGTGGTCGTCTGTATAAACTGTGACCCCTGCCAATGGGGTCTATGACAGGTCTAAGAGGGAGGGCAGGGTAGAGATGGCTCCCTTTTTCTGAAGGCCTCAGTGCTGGCCATCCCTGGCTTTCTAGAAACGTGTGGTCCATTCTCCACTCGGGGTAAGGAGGTCTTTGATGGTAGTGGTGACTGCTACCCATCTGGTTCCCCCTCATACCAGCTGCCAGGCAGGTGGCATTTCATTCATTCTTCCCAAGGACCCCTCGTGGAAGATTCTGTCATCCTCATGCCCATTTTTAGGATGGGAAACTGAGGCTTGAGCTCCCCCATGATCACATGACCAGTAAGTGCTCAGGCAGAGCCTTGAACCCTGCCTGATGTGGAGTGCAGAACCTGTGCCCCTAACCGCTGCCCCATGCTGCCTCTTTGGCAGGAGACCAGGGATGCTCTGTCTTTACAGCTGGTTTCTTTCTGCTTTCAGGGTCCCATTGGGCTAGATGGCAAACCGGTGAGTGGACCCTTCTGGGCTGTGGGCTCCTCCCCGTCACTCAGTCCAGGGCATTAACCGGGGGCTTACTAATCCTTCTGCAAGACCCTGACTCCTCGGAAGAAGCTTCAGATGGAAGAACATTCCCAGAGTGGGAGGTCATTGCCAATGGGAGGGGGAGGAGGGACCATTAGAATGAGTTGCCCCTACCTCAGTGGGCCTCCCCTGGATGCAAGTCCATGACTGCCAAGCTGGGCTCTCAGCGTCCAGAGCAAGAACCATCCCTAGAATTTGGGGATTCTGGGATGGTGCCAGAAGGGAACTTGGTAGGGAATGAGGCAAGGAGGCAGCAGGGAGAGAAGGGTGGAGAGCTTTACCTGCTAAGCCTAAGCAGCCTGGCACTGTTCACACCCATGCTCTCCAGCCCCACCGGGCACCTCCTGCATCTCCTGTTCTCCTTGGGGCCTCCCATCCCTGGTGAAGCCCAAGTCCGCACGGAGGCAGCTTCCCTATCCATAGATCCTCTCTTTGTCCATTTCAACCCTTTTGACTTAGGCCCAGGTACGAATATTCATGGGGAAAGGAGAACCGTCCCCTCTCCTAGGAAGGAGGGAGCTGGAGGAGAGCTCAACCCCTCCAATGCCCTCACAGATGCCCCCCACAAGGGCAGGCAGTGGGTCCCAAACCCAGCCCCACCCACTCACATCTCCCCTGAGCAGCAGGAGAGCAGCTCACCTCTCCCCAGGCATCCTGTCTGATGAAGGCCCTGCCACCCACCTGGGCACTCCCCTCTGCAGGCCGGAGCCAAGCCCAGCAAGGAGCTTTGCTGATCATTCCCACTCACCTCTCAGGACTGGGCATCCCTATAAGCTGCCCGGGGTGCGAGGATGGGCTCGGGGTTGGGATCCAGGGAGACCACCCTCCTGTCTCTGTGGCAGCTGCTAGATAGATGCAGCCAAGGGCAGAAGGCGAATAACCATGCCTGAGTCAGCAGGTCAGGGACTGGGTGGATGAGCGGGTGAGCGAGTGCAGGTGTGACAAAAGGAAGTGTGCACAACGAGCAATGGGTGACAGCAGGGGGGGTGGAGGGGGTGGCCAGTGTGGAGGGCCTGTGGGCAGGGTGGGGGGGATGGTTCTGGGTTGCCAACAAGGTGCCTGGCACTCGTGCTCTTCTCCTTCAGGGCCACCCTGGACCAAAAGGGGAGATGGTAAGACCCCCCACTTTCCTGCCTTCCCTTGAGGGTGGGGGGTCGGCTTGGCCCACGGGGGCCACAGCCAAGCACTACTCAGCAAAGAGGGACAATGGAAGTGGCTGCCCCCATGGGCACTCCCAGCTGTGTGCAGTGCATCCCCTCAGCCTTTACATGAACACAGGGAGAGAAGTGGGCAGGCACTTCCCACCGGAAAAAAAAGATGAAAGGGAGGTCCAGAGAGTCCACAGTTGGCCAGGGTCCCGTGGAGTTAGAGGCTAGAGCTCCCGAATCGCCACCAGCCTGGGCCTCAGGACCAGCTTGCCTTCAGCACTCATGTTTCAGGGCCCAGCGTCCAGCACTTCATCCTTTGCCTGATTCCCTAGTGCAGCCCTGCTCTGGCTGCCCCAGGGCTCCCGGCCTCCTGCCCCAACTGGGCACTTGAGAAGCAAACCATTGCCCCTGCCTTCTTCCTGGCCCCTTCCAACTTCTGCAGAGCCTTTTAAAGGAATTTCCTCCCTTTACAGCCTTCCAGAAAGGCTTCCCTTGTCAGGGGCCATGCACTGCAGCAGGGGGTGGCCAGTTCTCAGCAGGACTTGTGGGCCATTAAGAGCAGATGGGGCTGCCCTGGGCTGGGATGCTTTCCTGCCTCGTTCACACCCAGCTGGGTCACATCTGCATTGTGAGGCGCATCTCTGCCCCCAGGGGCAGGCCAGGAATTTGTGCCAGGTGGTGAGAGTACCCAGGCAAGCTCCCATCTCCAGGTGTGAGGGCAGCCTCTACCCACCACAGGGGCGCTGCCACAGCCCTGTCCGCTGAGGGAGGTAGATAACCTTGCGGATGGAAGAGGAGATGGAGGCGTGTTGGCAGGGAGACCTGGGCTTACGGTGGGACCCTAACTTACCGTGGAGCCCTTGGTGACTCAGCTCCCTCTGGGCCTCTGCATGTCTGCAAGGCTCAGACTCAGCTAATGTTCACTGAGGGTTTTCTGTAGGGTGGGCCCAGGGCTGAGCACCACACACCTGTTATCTCACTTTATCCTCAGCATAGCCCTGTGCTCCAGGTCCTATTAGCAATCCTTTTGACGGCTCTGAAAACTGAAGCTCAGAGAATCTAAGTAACTTTTTCAGAGTCACACAGCCAGGAAACATCCAAAACAGGACCCAAGCCCAGTTCTCCAGCTCCTTCCCCCATATTTATTGCCTTTCTCCCTCTTTATCTCCCTTTCTCCTTCCCTGTGTCCCCACCTCCTTCAACAGATTTTTACTGAGCACTATGCCAGGTGCTAGAAATACATACAGGAGCAAGACACTGTCTTTGCCACCCAGTAGCTCACTGTCTAGTAGGTGAGGCAGACATTTAAAAAACCGCTCACATAATGAACAAATTGCCTACACAACTGATGCTATGAAAAATCAGTACCTACTGGCCTGAGAAACCCCAGGCTGAGGGTCAGAGTGGATTTCCTGAGAAGAGAATTGAACTGGAACCTGAGGGGTGAGGATTTAACTAAAAGCGGAAGGCCAGGTACATTCTGAACATGGGAGAATAGCATGCACAGAGGCCCTGAGGCAGAAAAGTCCTTCGAATACCCACAAAATTGGAAGAAGGGCAGTGAGGCACTGGAGGCAGAGGGTGGAAGAGCTGGCATGGGAACACAGGCCCCCCAGCCAGCTTTGCTATCCATCACAGCCGCCTCCACTGCAGACGCCTTTCTCGTGGCCCCTACCCTGTGCCTAAGCATGCTGGGCACACGCATGACGTATGGAGGCCGAGGAGCAATAAGCTTCCACCCCGCCATTGTTACAGTGGCATAGGGGGTTGGATGCTTATTCCCTCAGCCCCCTCCCGCCACCCTCTTCCCCTTCCTGGTGACCTGATGCTACATAACACAGTCCATGGCACCCTAGAAGTAATAATGATGGTAGTAATGATCACTGTTCTATAATCCTCAGAGTTTATTCTTCCCACTCCTCACAAGGCAAGATGGAGGCACAGAGTGGTTGAATATGTTGTCAGAGGCTACACAGCACCTAAATAACAGAGCTGGGATTGACGCCCACATGGCGGAATCCACCCCTCCACTGTGCCTCCTTTCTGCAGCTAGGGCCCTTTGTCTTAAAGGAAAGAAAGAAAGCCTTCTATGGGCTCCTTTTCCTGCAGACCCTTTGCCCCACCCCAGGTCTTTCCAGTCTGTTCAGGAATCAGAGCTAACTTAGGGGGAAGAGTGGGGCCGTCCCGTCTCCCATGAGCCCATGTCAGCATGATAGATACCCTGTCTGCCTCAAAGTCATCCATCAAAATCCCACAGGCCCCAGAGCCATTAGGCTTCTGTTTGGCTTGGCACGGGGACCCAAGCTATTAATTCAACATGCTATCTAGCATAATCATCTTGGCCTGCTCATCATGTGTCTGTCTCCCACTCACCTGCCTTCCCAGATGGCTTCCCCTCTGCTGGCTGTCCAGCACGGGGGTTGGGGCTCACCCTCACATGCTTAACCTGGGTCCTTATCTGTCAGAAGGAGATCCCCTCTGCCCCACCCACCTCATAGTTGCCCCAAGAGCCTGATGTAAGGTTGTAGACAGGATTGGGGGTCCCACAAGTGTGTAAAGGAGAACCAGGACTCTGAATTCACCTCCTATCCCACCACGCCCAGGGCTGTCCTACAGGTGGGAGGTGTTAATTCACACCATGTGTTTATAATCAATGCCTGGCCTGCAGGACGCAGGGCAAGTGCTGTGACCAGCTCATCGCCCCGGGCCTGTTTTAAAGGGACAGCCACTGTCCTAACTGGTGCCAGACTAATTGGTGCCATGCGCTGTTGGACCTTGAAATATTTCAGAGAAACTTGAATCCAAGTTTTTGTTGTACTCTCCGTGCTCTGAAATGTTGGCAATTAATTGAAATAAAACTGTGTGGGATCAACAAAATACCTATGGGCACTACAATATCCCACAATTACGTCCCACCGTTTGGGACATCTGGACTCAGTTGTCCGGGTCTCCACAGTCCCAAGCCTTTGCGTTCATTTTGTGGCCCCTGCCCTCCCCGCTGTCATCATGCTCCTCCTTCTGTCCCGAGACTGGTCACCTGCAGTCTGATTCCCTGCCAAATGCATCATATTCTGCCTAAACTGATACTAAACATTCGGTCAGCCGCATGGCTTGGGATGCCATATGGATTGTTCCAAAGGCCTCTTGTCCCCTCGTATGAACCTCCTGGGAATTTCCCGTTTTGATAGTTGGTCCAGTTGGGAAGCTGGAGGCAAGAGAAGGCTCTTCCCCAACCCATGGGTCTGTCCAAGGGGCTCCTGAGTTCTTTAAGCCCCAGAGACCGTCTGGCAGGTGGGTCCTCACAGGCTCTCAGGGTGGCATCTGGAAGGACCTCAGGGTCCCAGGGCCTGGGGCGCTGCCTGGGGCTCTAGCAAGTCTGGAAGCCCTGCCTCCAAGGCCTAGCCCAATTCGGAGAGTGCGGCAAAGTGACCGGACCTTCCTGGTCAAACAAACCTGAGCTCACATCCTAGTACAGGGCTCACTGAGCTGCCAGGCTTCGTCTCCATCAGCCTGGCTGAGAGGTGGAGCTGGTGAGACGTCTCCCTCACAGGTGTGAGCACATCCTGAAAGCCTGCCTCAGACCGGATCCCTCAGTGCCAGCCGCAGGACACACTCCTGACAGAGCCAGCTGGAGGCCGTGTCCTCCTCTGAGGTCAGGGGTCCACACTGAACAGGGCTCCTCTCTCAGCCCTGTGACCTTGACAAGACACCCTGGAAGGAAACCCCAAGGCCCATATGGTCTTCTGAATCACCAACTGTCTGCTTTCTCTCTTTCACCAAAGGTTTACCCAAAGTTCCCGTGTCTGCAGCTCTGCCCCAGCACCCCGTCTCCGGCCCTGGGTTGCCCCCAAGCCCTTTTGGCTTGGTTGGTTCCACACTGAGGCCATGGAGAGAAGACAGGCTGTGCCAGGGTTTGTGGAGGCTTTCTACCTCTGCTTCTTAGCTTAGGAGACAGGCGTGAGTGAGTCAGGGCGCCCCCCAGTGGCAGTGCACCGCCTCACCTACAGGCGCGGCCTCAGGCTTGAGAGGATGGCGCGCGGCGATGAATGCAGGCTGGCATCTGTTCTTCACCACAGCCTCATGCAGGGGCAGAGCACGCCTCGTCACACCCACTGATGGATGAGGAGGCTGAGACATGGTGTACAGTCCACACCAGCTGGAATATCTTGGGCATAGGAAGACCAGGCCATGAGTGGCAGAGCCCAGCCTGGGCTCAGCATTCCAAAAAGCACCTGGGAGGCTTAGCTTGCAGCACAGTCCCCACCCAGGCCCGTGTCTCTGGTTCTGCCTGCCTTCTGTGTGCCCACTGACCTGTGTGTCTTTCCTCCCCACAGGGCCTGATGGGTCCCCGAGGACAGCCGGTTGGTACCTCTCCCTACTGTTCCCAGGAGAAAGGCTTCAGCCCACCGTGTCCTTAGCTTCAGTTTCTAATTCTCTCATTTCCATCTTTTCATAGGGACCTCAAGGACAAAAAGGAGAAAAGGTAAGCCTGTTGGAAGTTTTCTAGAATTTTCATCAGGAAACAGCCTCCCCACAGGTAGAAAGTGGTCTGGAGTGGTTTTTTTCAAACTTTACCTTTCACCCCAAGAGTCAGGGGTCCCCTGTGGTGCCAGGACGTGAGAGAGAAAAGGAAACTGATCTTTCTTGGGGACAGGGCATAGCCTGAAGCCTGGCCCTTCTCAGCCTCTTTCTCTGCCTTTCCAGCCTCCACCACCACATTGTTCCCTGACCCACCTCCATGAGCCTCTAGGATTTTGAGGTGTCAGTTTGTAAACCACTGGCCTGGCCTACATTTCTGTCTCCTTGAATTTCTGATGGAGCCCTGCAACTTGAATTTCTGATGGAGCCTCTGCTGGGGTTGCCCTTAAGGGGACAGTACGGAGACTTGGCACCCCCACTCTGAGAAGGCATCTCTGATGGCCCCATTGCCCACAACACTTGCCTGCATGTCTGCCATTCCCACCCAGGGGGTCCTACTCAGGCCATTGAGTGCACCCTCCCAGAGGGTTGACCTTTCTAGAAGATACCTGCAGCCAGGCATGGAGCTCTACTCCTGACTCTGCCCTCACAGCAAGTGGTGTATGGCAGTAGAGGCCTGCCCTAGGCTCCGTGGAGCCACATCCAGGCAGGCCCTAAGGGTTTCTTCCCTGCCAGCCAGAGGCGAGGGATGGATTTCATTCTCATGCCTCAGAGAGCACAGTCCAGGACCAGAGCAGGGCTGGCAGGTGAGGCATATGCGTGATGTGTCCAGTCCTGTGGGACAGACCCCAACAGGTGCCTGACCTCCTCCTCTCCTTCCCTCCCTCCCCAGGGTCAGTGTGGAGAGTGCCCACACCGGGTAAGTGAGCCCCCAAAATGGATCCCTCCCTGGGGTTCATGTCTACAGAGCTCAGGGCACAGAAGTACTTCACCCGCTATGCTCAGCATCTAGACCAGGGGCTGGGGGGCTGGCAGTGTGTCTGGCAGCCCTGGGAGTGTGCCCGGTGGTCTGTATGTGTGTGTATGCAGAGCTGCTCTCCAGCACTCATGTTGGCTGTCCATGACTGTCTCGGTGTATCTGCCCCGTGCCAGCTGGACCTGCAAATCTCCCCGCACATGTGCATCTGGGACTCTGCATGCCTAGCTATGCATCTCCTCTGCACATGGCCTTCTCTGTAAGACCGTGAGGCTTGTGCAAGTGTGTGTCTGACTCCCTCCCCAGTGTGTGTGTGTGACTGTCTGTGCATATCTGGCTGCTGGCCCTGGCCAGCCCAGAGGGACTTTTGTATTAGTCATTGTTTCAGATGACCCAACCCTGTGTGGTGGGAGATAACTGGGGCTGACTGTATCAGTTCAAGAATTTGCCTTTTTAAGAACAGGGAAGCCTTCTCCAAGCAAAGTGGCAGATTTCAGGGCTGGGATGGTCTCCCACTCACCCCCAGCCTCCCAGCTGCTTTCCTTCCTTGCTCCACCCCAAAGCCTGTTGTAGTCCTATTAAGAATCTTGAAACATGTGCACAAACAGCAGGGCCCATTCTTGGGACAGGAAGGGCAAAGGCAAGCGCTGCTTTCTCCAGCCAGAGCCCCAGTTAGCTGGGACCTGAAAAGTGCCCCTGGTTTTGCAGCTCAGCCTTGCTGCTTTCAGACCTGGGCAATCAGGGCAGGTAGGACAGGCATCTTTAGATGTCCAACCCCCTGTTGTGGGCCTCATTGTGCCCAGAAACACACACACTGTGGTTCCCCTGGCTGCCCACCATGCCAGGCAAGGGGACTGAGGAAGTGGAGACAGCACAGGTCAGGCTGAGTCCACCTGGCTCCAGAAGGCCACTGGGAGGGCCTTGCTAGCAGGGTCCAGCCACTTAGACTCTGACCGCTGAGTTCCTGGGCCAGGAGAGGCTGAGGAGCCCTTGAACGTGAGCAGGGGTAGGGCTGAGGCCAAGGCTGGGCCTGGGCAGAGGGTGCAGGCTGGCAGCAGGGCAGAGCCGGCCTACCAGTGGCATGTGCCCCAGAGACGCAGGAGCCCTGGTGCTCCGGCCGGCCTGATCCTGATGCAGTGATAGAAGGTCAGCTGTGTTTATTTGAAATGATGGGCTCACAGGATTGTTATGTTACCTAAAAGAAAGACAGTGTCCCCCAGAACAACTGATGACATAACTGCAGACCCCTTGGCCGTGTGTCATCATCGGTCCTGAGCAAACTCATAGGGGGAGGGGGAGGGGGAGGAAAGCACCCTCTGCCCCTCAGCCCAACACAAGAGGAGAGGAAGGGTAGGGACAGAAGGCTCTAGAAGCACCATGTTAGACTGCAGCAGTGTGGGGCATGAGGCAGGCAAGGGTGAGAGCAGATTTGGGGATGCAGCTGGTGGGCAGGGCAAGGCAGCTGGCACCCCCTTGTTTATCTGGAAGTGGGTAGAAAAGCAGGGGCTTCCAAGACAAGCAGTCTGGTGGCTTTCTGAGGGGTCTGTGGACATGGTGGGGGTGGCAGGCCTCCAGGCCTGCAAGATACCAGGAGATCCAGGCTGGTCCCTGCCCGTGTTCTGGCCTGCAGCATCCCCAGGGAGGGAGGCAGAGGAGGGGGAGTGGTGGAATGGAGTGCCCTGGGATGGGAGCAGGGTTGCTGGGCCCTGGGCTCTGGCACCCACTCCCCCCTGTCGCCCTGTCTGTGCCCCCCCTCCCCCCCACCAGGAGCACCTAAGCAGCACCCTAGCAGCCCTGCGCTCCAGCCAGATAATAACCCTGAAGGTTTGTAGGTTCTGGAAGTCCTTCTGGCCTCTGTCTGCCAGGAGGCTCCCTGGACACAGAGCCCAACATTGCACATCCCCAGGCCCCACGGTGAGAAGCGGGGAGCTCTGGGCGCAGCAGCTGGCTGTGAAGGCAGCAGTGACCTGGCTCCCAAGTCCCCAGCTGGGCACATTCTCAGTCCTGGTCGCCCCTGTCTCTTAACCATATCCCTGGGGCCTCATGTGAATTAAAACACTTCCAGAAAGAAGGTTGATTATATGCCATCCTTGCTTTTGCATTGGCTCTGACTACTCCCTAAGGCCATGGCTACTCAGCTTCAGTGGGTAGAGACACTAGAAGCAGCAAGAATTTCCAGAAATAAAAATCGCATTAGATGATATTGCAAGTTGCCTCCTCCAAAACGGTGGTTGAACATGCTGGAGACATCCTAGCACAGCCTCTATTTTCCAAGCCCACCAGTCCTTAGGGTGAGACCTCAGTAGGACTTAGCTTGTGCCAGACTTGGCCACACCTCGGCCAGCTCAGCGCCCTGGGAGCCCGACACGGCGCTTGACTATCCTCCTAGATTTGCTGACATCAGCCTTTCTTGTTCGACCAAGAAAAGAACCCAGAGGCCACCACACACCAGCCAGGCTACAAGTACCAATTTGGCTGGTCCTGTGGCTCCCTAGCCAGAGCCCCTGAGTCAGCTGCCCTCAGCCCAGCAGCCTGTCCACCACCGGGACGGGTGGGGCTGGTAGTGCAATGTTGGGCCACGTGTCAGGCAGCCTCTGCAGCTCAGCATGGCCGTGGAGGGCAGGCCCTGCCAAGAAGGAACACTCTCCCAGGTGGGGTGTGCTGTTGGCCAACACCCCGCTGGGGACAGTGTGCCATCCAAGGGCAAGCTCAGCGCTCTGCCCCACCAGCCACAGGAGTGCCGCGTCCACGCCTTCCCTCCCTATGCCTCATGCTCACTAATTTCTCTTCTCTCTTCCTCTCCTCCTTCCCTATTGGCCGCCCTGCCCTCCTGGCGACTTTTGGCATCCTTCTGAACACCTGCGATCTTTGGCCTTTGCCCTCTGGCCTTCCAACTCATCTTTCTCCTCAGCTGCTGCCTCTCCTCAATTCAGTGCGACTGGCTCCACCCCCAGTCATAAAAAGGCGGACCTTCCAGGTAGACACCTTCCCTTTGCCCAGACCACACATGGCTTCCTTCCCCAGGGGCTCAACCAGGGGCTAGACAAAGCCAGAACGTCACTCTGCTTCAGTGAAATTAAATTAGACAAAAACGGACCCGTGAAGGCTGCAGATGTGGAAATAACACAACCCCTAGGCCTAGGAGACCCACAACAACTGCCACATGTTATACTTATAACACCCACCAACAGCCGTCACTGTGAGCCACCAACTGGGCCACTCATTTTACAGGCCTGATTTCATTTAATTTTTTCAACAGTTTTATGAATTAGGCATGATCATCCTTATTTCACAGATGGGGAAATCAGGGTTCAAAGATGTTAAGAAAGTTGCCCAAGGTTACACAGCCAGTAAGTTACAGAGCGCCCAGGTTCTCTGCCTCTAACCGTTGATTTGGGGCAAGTTACTTAACCGGTCTGCACCTCAGCTTCCTCGTTTGTCAAATGAGGGTAATAACAGTTCCTCCTGCATAGGGTTCTTATGCCCCTTGGAAGAGTGCCTGGCACAGTTTAAGTTATAATTAAATGGAGGCTTGTAGAGGTAAATTTGTGCCCAATGTCACGCAAACAGCAAGAGGCGGAATGCGCACTGGCAGGCATGCCTTCAAACCCCACAGCCAGGGCTCTCTCAGGTGGACCTCCACCCTTTATATTTAGAAATGCAGACTGCTTAGCATCTGGTCACAAGTAACCTGAGTTTGAGGAGCAAGGGAATTTGCAGAGGGATTGTAACCCACCACCAACAAGTGTAATCTTCATGAGCAACTGCTTCCTTTTCCTGCCTTACTAACCAAGGAAGCTGGGGTAGGACCAGATCACAGAGACCAAAGGACAAGAGACCACAGACCCAGGGATCCAGGAACAGGCATTACAGCTTGATTCCAGGCCAGGCATCCCATGGCTGCCACGCCTGTCCCTAGCCCTCCTTATACTCTGAGGGATTACCCCCAGGTCATAGAAATGCTGGAAGTGGCAGGGCCCTGAGGTGCTGTCTGAAAGCCTCAAGTGGGACCCGAAGCCACCATCTGGCCTGACTCAGGGGTCCGGAGCCCAGGGGCCTGCGTGTTCAGGCACTTGACTGAACAAGGCTGAAAAACCTCTCCAGTGAACAGCTAAAAATACAGAGGGTCATGTGGTGCGTGTGCTGTCCGAGCCTGCATATCCCATTACACCACCAGATCCTCGAGAACCTCCATGTGCTCTGAGCGCCCATCCCCAGCACGGACAGTCAGGGGGCCCACCGACAGCTCAGAGAACCACAGGCCCACTGCAGGGTCACCCACCCCTACCTGTGTCAGACCCCAGTCCAGGAGGGCTGAGTCCTTGCTCTCAGCGTGGCCATTCACCCCTGGGCCCAACAGCCATGTCCCGGCTTTGTTGAGGTAGCTGCTATTTGTCGAGCTGTGTCTGGGTTCCGGGCACTGTTGTAAGAATTCCACATGGATTATCTCATGTAATCCCACACCAGCCACTGGCAGTGAGGTGCCATTATCATCCTCACAGATGAAGAAATTGAGAGGGGCCCAGATGCAATCCAGGCCACTACTTATTACTGCCTCCCTTTTTAAAAGCAAGGAGTGGGTGAGCCAGACTTTCTGTGCTGCCCTGACCTGGTTTCCAAAGTAGAGAGAGAAGAATAAGGGCCCCTTTTCTGCCACTGCAGATCCCACCTACAGAACAAGGTTTTTATGCTGTTGGCCATCATGGGACATAAAAAAGCTTATCCATTTCCTATCAATAAGCCAATATGATTTTACAGGCTCTGTAAGATGCTTAAACATTGGGTTTAACATTGGGTGAAAGAGGAAACTTTATATGAGATATGATGTGCTTAGCAGCTGGTTTTGGAGGTCATTTCCAAAGTGCATGTCCAAAGTTGGACAGTGAGCAGCTTTTGCTGGGCGCTTATTTGGAATGCATAACAATAGTTTGGAGTTCCAGGTTTGGGTCCTGGCTTTTTCTGAGCTCTCCATGTGACCTCGGTCAGGGAGCTCAACTTCTCTGAGTCTCAGCTTTCTCTTCTGTAAAATGGGACTTTCTGTACCTGCTTCTGTACCTTCATGGACACTCTGAGCCCTCCAGAGGCTTCTCAGAGGGTGTGGCAGGTTGAAGCCCAGGCCCCAGAGTGACACTGCTGGGTGCCATCTACCCTAGGATGTCCCAGCTAAGAGATGATTCAGGCAGGTACTACTAAACCATGCAGTTCTCATTTGAGGTTATGCACTATTTATGATCATTTTCCTCTATAGAATCTGCAGCGAGCATCAACAGCTCCCTTTTTCACACGGAGTGTCATAGAGGAATGCTGAGATCGCTCTGAGAAGGCTAGGCTGGCCTGGAACTCCAGCCGCCTGCATCCCCCTGCCTCCCAGCTGGGAGCTCTAGCCCTGCTGGGCTGTTCTGCTTCAGCCTGTCTGCAGGGATGGGGAGGGAAGGGACTGAGGCAACCGGAGGACTCGTGCCCCACTGGAAGGGGGCGGCCCCTCTCAGGCCCAGATGATGATTGCCCCCCAAGAATGTGGGCCTAGCTTTCCAGGGCTCTCAGTTGTTCATTAGAAGCCACTAGCCCAATTTTTTTTGCACTAAAATCTCTTGCCTAATTATTTAGTAAGCCAAACAAACTTCTGTGGCCCCTGACCTAAGTCTCCTATTTGATCCTCTGGACCAGATAGTCAAGACAGCAAAAGCTGCAGCAGGAAACAAGGAAGCACTGTTCTCAGCTGATGGCTGAGAGACCAGACCTAGGCGGAGGATGGGACCCACTGCTCAGAGGGGCGGGACCGAGGCACGCCCAGGCTGGCCCACGGGGCTGCACTCTGGCAGCGTGAGCAGGCTGGGGGCAGGCCTCCCGTCAGGCTGGGGGGATCACCTCACTCACTCCTCTGCCCCTGCCCGCGCACCAGGGCTCTTCTTCCCTTGGGGACCACCTGCTCAGGCAGCAAGTACTCCCTGGAAGCACCTCCTCTTGGGGGCCTACTGTCTTGGCCGTCCCCTCACTGTCACCAGTCCCTGCATGAGTCGCCAACACGGCCTCCTCACCGTCACACCGCCACCGCAGGCCCCCAGAGCCCACAGTGAGGCCTTCACCGGGCGCATGGCACTGGGGTGGGAACCGCTCTGCAGCCCTGGGGGTCTCTCTCTAACACTTGTTCCCATGAACCTCAGGGTGAACAGGGCCAGGCTGGCAACCAAGGCCCACCAGGGCCACCAGGACCCCCTGGACCAAGTGGACCTCTGGGACACCCAGGACTGCCAGGGCCCATGGGGCCACCTGTAAGTGTCCCCTTCCTCTCCCCACTGCCTCCTCTCCTTCAAGGTGTGTCCCAAGAATTCTCTGTAAGCCCCCAAACCTTCATAACAAGTGGAAACCTGGGTCCCCACCAAATGGCGGAAACCCCTTAACAAGGCCATTGGACATGGTGGCCCATGCAAGGAGCTGCCCGTCCCCATCACTCGCCTACTGCGCTCTGATTCTGAAAACACTCCTCCTGGGGCCATGCCTCAACTCTCATCATTGCCTTCCAGAGAGGAAATCACTAACCATCTGTCCCTTTCCCAGCCTCAGGGGAGAGGAGCTTGCCAAGAAAATTCCCAGGGCCACCTCTGATGGCTGTCCCCTAACCCCTGGGCTTAGGAAAACCTGAGCTGGGGGCAATATTCTGAAGAGGTGGCAAAGGGGTGTCTGGCCACGGGCACCCCTAATGGATGTTCCTCTGCTGGTGTGAGTGGGTTTCACATTCTTGTACCACCTTCCAGCCAACCTGCATGCCTGGTGGGCCAGGGGAACCCAGCATCAAGCCTGGGGACTGGTCCGCTGCTGAGAGGGGCCAGGGGTGCCAACAGGTACCCCTTTCCAGGTAGGACCACACATAGACAACAGGTCAAGCCTCATGTCCACCATGCAGCCCATTTCCAAGCCCTGCTCAAGACCTCACTCTTCGCCCAATTCAGGGCAAGAAAAGCAGGGAATAACGCAGCAGGCATGACCTCTTTGGAGAAAATCATCCTCCGCCCAGAGCTCATATTAATGTCATATTTACTGGAGACACAGGGGTTAAGGACGAAGTCTACTTAGTAATGTTTTTTCCAAGTGACTACAAAACAAAACATAAAATTGTTTTTCTTTCTTATGACAAAAACATCATACATTCATTGTGAAAATTTGGAACACAGGCAATAAAAAAGTTTTAAACATTTTCCCATATCTGGAGTTCACCATCATTAACATTTTGGAGAATCCTTCCATTTTTCTCCTTAGACATATCTGCACAGAAGCATTTTACAGGTTGGTAATGTTCTGAATAACATACCAGTTTGTATCCTATTCGGTCTGTCCCTTAACATCATAAACTATGACCTTCCTTATGTCAGGAATCTCCCGTGATACAGATTTTAGGGCTGCTGGGCCTATTTGCAAGGTAGTTAATGAGTTCTCTTCTGCAATATATATCTGCAAACATGAATGTTTGTGCACATATCTGATTCTTTTGCTGCAATGGGCTCCCTGAGGTAGAATTGCCAGGGCAGTGCTGTCCCTGGCAAACAGCCCTTGATGATGAGTACAGCCACGTCCCAGGTCACTTGGCCTCACATCTGCGTCCCTCAGCTGTTCCATCTGCCTGAGGCTCAGGAGAGGGTCCCTCCAGGCTGGGCCACGGCGGCAGCCCACGAGGGCACCCAGCTTGGCTGGAAGGAGGCACAGCAGTTTGAAAACCTAACTTGCCAGCTCTCCTGCTCAGCTTGACCCTCCACAAAGGCTTTTGAGTATTTCTGTGATTTTGCCCTGAAAATGGTGATTTGGGCCAAGGGAGGAAGATTTGTATCACTTCCATGGGTTTCTAGAAGGAAAATCTGAAAGGAAGTGAAATTTAGGGACTTGAACCCAACCAAGCTGACAAATAAGTACTCAGAATCCACTTCGTAGCCGACCCCTCCCCCAAATGCACTGGGCTCCCACTCACTGAACCCGAGCCTGTTGGTTTTCTTTGTTAGGTTGTTTATAAAGATTTAAAAAACAGGACTGTGTTTTTAAGGCAAATGAAACAGACCACACTTGGGCATCATGGTTTTCTCCAGCCCATGCTTGTGGTCCAGCCCTACGCCCAAGACCACAGTGAAGCCAGCCTTCCCTTGCATCTGCCTCCGGCTCGCACAGGCCCTGGGCCCACAGCGCCTCCCCAGGGCTAGCTGCCCAGTGGTCACAGCACATGGGTGGAAGGAGATGGAGGGCTCTCCCACAGCCTAGTGGGCCAAAGGCCCATCAATGCTGAAGTGGGCAAGGTCAGCTCTCCGGGGAGGGGTCCCGGTTAGGAGGTGGGTGGGTGGGGACCAGAACCAAACCACACTGTCAATTTAACATGATGCCACTGACTTATTTTCCAGGGGGCAAGCACAGCAGATATGCCCACAATGCCCGTATGGCTCCAAAGAGGGACATGAGCCTGTTGTCTCCATGTGCCCTCCGCAGGTTTACCCCCCCAGGACCCTCTAGATCTTTGCTGTAGCACATCCAGAGCTCACTGTAGCTGTCTGAGCACTACTCTGCCTCCAGCCTCCACTGTACACATGACTGAATTCAACTGTCCGCCAGTGGAATCCATCTCCACTCACCTTTCTCTTGCTTCCACAGGGCTTACCTGGGCCTCCTGGACCAAAGGTGAGAGCCCTTCTGGATGATGCACTGAAGGGGTGGGAGGGCTCCCTGCAAGAGGGCAGGAGACAGCACTGCAGATTACTGAGTAAGGGGCTGCAAGGGATCTCAGCTGAGAGATGGATCACACTTGGCTCACTTCCAAAATGCCACCCTCCTCTTGGGAATTGATTGCGTCACACAAGGATTGCATCTCATGTGCTCAGGCTGAGAAGGTGCTGTGGCTGGTATGGGAGGAGCAGTCCCACTCTCCAAAGAACTTAGAGCCTAGCTGGAAAGTCAAGGTTGATGCCCAAGACACTGCCATACAACTCAGTAAAAGAGGGTTTCCTACGGGGTCAGAACTGGAAAGGACCTTTGGGATCATCCAGTCTCGAGAAACCTCATCTGGAAGCCCACATGTCAAACAGACTCTCCCTTTGAAGCTGGGGGCCCTGGGGCTCTGCGGGCAGGCAGGCGCAACGCACTGATCCTGTTCGACCATGTCACAGACATGGCGGCTGGGAGCCCTGGAGAAAGCAACTGATCCAGGTTCGACAGGGAGTCAGTGGTAAAGGCAAAACCGAAACTCAGCTTGACCAGCGGACCCTTTGCACCACCCCTTGGCCTCTGCAAGGCAGGCACTTGTTCTCAAGAGTAGAACAATGTCTGCTGGCTTCAGAGGAAGCAGAGCTATTGTTCCAGGGTGGCCGGAGGGGGAGGTCAGGAGGACTTGGAGTCATTGGGAGGAGGAGGGACAGTAATGTGTGAGAGGAACGACACAAGCCAAAGGTTGGCATTGAGAGACCCCCACTAACTGTCTTCTCCTTGTTCCCCCAGGGAGACCCGGGGATTCAGGGCTACCATGGACGAAAGGTGAGAAGGAAGGGTAGGGGAGGACCTTCACCCTAACCAGGGGTTAGGACTTGTTTGTGCACATGTATCTTTGCACACACGCTCACCCAGCACGAGCCTTGTAATGCTTGTGAAGTCAACTGGATGAGGGTTCGTGTCTCCACTCAGAAAGGAACAGGCCCAGAGGGGCTCACCTCAGACCCAGGAAGGTCTCCTACTACCAACCTGTGTGGCTGTGTCTATATCAAGGCATGCCAGGTTCTCCTGAGGGCCTGGTAAGTGGGAGCCAGATTACCCTAGGTAGGGCTCCAGGCTGAGCTTTGGCGTTGGGGGTAGGGTCCCAGCCCTGCTCTCTGGCGGCTTGCAGACCAGAGAGACAGAGGGATTCCTGCACAACTAACCCTGGGGAAGGCAGACCATGCTAACCACTACCATTGTAAAGCCCATGTAAATATGCTTGTGGGAAGCAGCGGTGCAGAGAAATTAATTCCAGGTTGGGGAAGTCTTCTGAGAGAAGACAGCCCTCAGCTCAATCCTGGTGAATGGGTAGGTGTATTGGTTATCTATAGTTGTGTAACAAACCATCCCAAATTTACTGGCTTAAAACAATGATTTATTTCTTTTGATTCTGTGGACTGGCCATCTGGGAATCCTGCTGGTCTCCTGTGGGCTCACTCATGCAGTCGTATTAGGTGATGGATGGAAAGGCTGGAGGGGTCGAGACAGCCTCATCCACATGTCTGGCGGTTGGCACTGCCTGTGGGCTGAGTGCATGTGTTTTCCTGCATGTGGTCTCTCAGCTCCCAATCGGCTATAAACAGGTTTCCTTATGGCATGGCAGGCCCAGGGCAGTGTGCAAAATGGCTAAGCCCCAGAGCACAAGTGCTTTTCCCAAGTGTTCAAATGCATCACGTTTTATGATGCCTTATTTGTCAAAGCAATAGGCAAGTCATGCAAGTCAGTGGGGTGAGGGGAGAGGACTCAGTCTCTACTTTATCTTTATCTTGCAGGAGTAGCAAAGCATTTGTGACCATTTTTAATCCACCACTGTGGTCCTTCAACCAGCAAATTTGAAGGGACATGGCATTTTAGACAGGGACACAATTTGAGCAAAGGCTCAGAAGTAGTCATTATAATAACTATAACATAAAAATAATTTTAATGATAGTCACCCCTTACTGAATGCCTACCATGTGCTAGGCTGCTCTTCAAGGTGACCTGCACTAATCCTAAAACCACCCTATGAGGTTGGTGCTAGTCTCCTCCTGTTTAACAAATGAGGAAACTGAAGCTTGTCCAAAGTCTCATGGCCTCTAAGTGGCAGAGCAGAAGTTCACGTCCAAGTCTCAGTTTTTCCCATGGCACCACCTGCTGCAAGGAACCCATCCCACCCTCCAGACCCTGACTGGGAAGCCTCTGGAAACTTCCAGGAGAAGAAAAGAGGCAGCAAGGAAAGGGAGGACAAGGAGGGGGAGGGATTTTGGAAAGGGAAGAATCATTCCCGAGAAGCACATTCTTGGATCTCTGTAATCCAGCAGCTGCCATCATTGCATTGTTTTATGGGTGCTTGGTGGGTGAAATGGCAAGACCTGAGAGATCTTTAATTAGTTCTGCATAAACTGAGAAGTTTGTATGGTGTCAGGAAGTGGAAATTATAGCCCCCGTGTTGCCTCCATCCACTTACACACACTCACAAAATTTACTGCCTCCTGGTGCAGCGCAGGGTCGGTTTTCCCATTAGCAGCCTGACCAACTCCTTCAAGCGGTGAAGGGGTTGTAGGGCCAGCAGAGGTTCCCCCGGGGTCGTAGCAATGCCCATGGCTGGCATCTGTACTATGGTGAGCATCTGCATTCACCTGCCAACTGGAAGTCCGGTTCATCCAGAAAGGAGCATGGGAGCCTGTTGTCCTAGAGATGGAGAGGCCTCAGCTTAGGGCTGGGGTGTCATGAAGGTAGAGGGCCTGGTCCATGAGTGTGGCAATCCTGGGCTCAGATGTGGAGGGAACCCTGGGAGGCCTGCTCTGGGGAGAGAAGGCTCTAGCATGGAAGGGGAACATACTTTTTTGCATGACTATGGGTAGAGCAAGTGCTGATGGGTGCATCCTACAGGAGGCGCTGTTTCCCCTCCCTCAGTAAGAGGGAACTTCCTAAAAGTCACAGGCGCTTGAGGTGGGAGGGAGCTCCCAGTCTCCAGAAGCATTCAGGTAAAGGATGGAGAACTATGGGGCTGGTGTGTGTTAGGATGTTAGGAGGACCTCCCTATCAGAAGGGAGGCTGGATTAAAATCCCTTCTAGCTCAGGGGAGCTACAGTTTCCTGGTGACAGAGTTGGCTCCATACCCCCTAGAGAGAAGCAGCCTCCAGCTTTGTAAGGAGTTAGGGTTCCCTTCCGTGTCCTCCTTCATCCACCTCAGGGCTCGTCAGAGGCACCACTGCTCAGATCTCACAAGGAACCTGAAAGGCTCCCTGCATGCTGGGCTCTTGCTCCCCACCCTTTCTTCCTTGCCAGACCACCCCCTCGGCCCTACCACAGCTGCCTTCTTCTCATGGAACCTGAAGTGCCACGAGGCTGCTAGCTCCCCTTCACTGCCTCTCTGGGTTTCTGGAACGCTCCTGCTGCCTCCACTTCCTCCAGCCTGGCATTGAGTTTTCAGTAGGTGCTCCTGGAGCCCCAGGTGGCCTCAGGACCATCATCTCTGTGCTGGCCCTCACTCTGCTTGGGACCCTTGTCCTGTCAGTGCCTCAGCCACAGCCTCTTAGTCCAGTAGAGGCCAAAGGGTGTTCCCCCTCAAGGACCTGGGGTCATTCCTCAGGGTCAAGCAACTCTCAAAAGGTTGCAAGCACCTGTCCCACTGCCCCAGTCCCATTTGACCCCATGATCGCCATGCCCAGTCAGAAGGTTGCTTCCCCTCAGAACTCTGAGCTAAAGAGGCCATACCCAAGGATGCACACAATACTTCCCACCTCTGGTTCAGCCAAAGTTCATTCACTCCCAATCTTATTCAGTCTTTATCATGGTCCAGTAGAGCTCATTATCCCCCCTGTACAGATGAGAAGCTCAGGAGAGTTAATACTTTGCCCAAGGTTGCACAGCTGGTGAACGATCATGATGGAAATGGAAGCCAGGGCTCAGGGGTCCAAGCCCAGAGGCCAGTCTTCTCACTCTGGTGCAGAAGTGAATGTCTGCTCAGGGGGTCTCACGGAGGCTAAGCGAACTTTGCACAAGCTGCCTCCCATATGGTTTTCCCAGAATGCGGAGGGGCTTCCCCCAGGCTCCCTTCCCCTGGCCATCGGTTCTGTTTCTCTCTCCTCCCCCTCTCTACTCTCTGCTTGGAATAAGGCATCGGGAGGGGTCACTGACACCAAGGGCAGCTTGATCACGGATGCTGGGAGGAAATGCACTTGCTTCCACCCCACCACCCTGGGATGGAGCACCGAGCTGGGACAGACGCCATGGCACTGACCCTTGTGTTTAGGGTGAAGAGGGCCTCTTAGGGTAACCAGCAGACCCTCCACATCTGCTTCAATTGCTGTCCCAGAGATTGACACACATGCAGGGAGGCCTTTCTTTCAGCATAGGGTGGAATTTAACTTTCAGCAAAGACGTTTCTCAGCCTATAAAGTTTGCTAATGATTAGTTCCATCCATCACCAACACCCGCCCCAGGCAGCTGGACCCAGCCTGGCATCCTTTCAAGGCCAGCCAGGCCAGCAGGGCAGGCTTCTCCACCAGCTCCTTAGCCAGGGTGGCCAGCAGGCCTTGTGCTGCCCCAGCTCCACTTGGGGCCAGCCCTGGTGCCTAGACACTGCAGGATTATTGTGCACCCATGTGGTATCTATTTGATCCAAATTTATGACACCAATCTACTTTAAATATGTTGTAAGACAAAAAGAGTTTTTAAAATATTACAACCTTGGCTCTCTTTCAAGAGAATTGATGAGTATTGTCAGACTTTATGTGGATCACAAAACCCAGTAAAAGCTTATCTCTAAGCACATCAGAGCTGGTCCACCTGCCTCTGCAATGGGGAGTGGTGTGTTTGATGCATGTGGTGGTCTGGGTGGTAAACCTCAGGGTTTGTAAGAAGGACCATGACTGAGCACATTCCCCTCCTGCAGTCTGTGAACTGTGGCTTTCAGACTAGAGAAGGCAGGGTTTGAGAGTCTCGTGCTAGAGCAGCTTGTAATTGAATTACTTGTCCTGGAGGCTGCAGGGCTCCCCAGAAGCAGGGACTCTCAGAGGAGGAGATCCCTTAGGCCCTATGGTCAAATGGCTAGGGCACTGGGGTGAGAGTGTGAGGAAGAGCAGCTCACCTACCGGCCCATCTCAGCTCTCCTCCTCTGGAATGCCAGCCCTCCTCACCCCTCCCCAATCCTTCTACAAAAGGGCATGATCATTCTGACTTTCTGCTCAGGGCAGGGGGCCATGTGAGTCCAACGATAGTATTACCATATCTACCTTACCGGGTCTCTTCAACACGCCAGGCTGTGCACAAGGGCCTTTACATGCATCATCTTATTAGATCCTTATAACAACCCTGTGAGGTAGGTTTCATTCTTATCCCCAACTTGCAGATGAGCAAACTGAGGTTCAGAGGTGAGTCGCCAAATGTCCACACCAGGAAGCAGTGAAGCCAGGCCTGCCTGACCCTAGAGCCTTGCTCTGGAAGATTTTACTACCTGGGGTCTTATGAGTCTCAGGGGACCCCATGATTTCTGATAGGGCCCCCTTCTTCCCTAGAAGGAAAGGAGGTAGGAGTTGGTCTCTTCTCCCTGTGAGAAAAGGCTGTGGCTCATTCAGGCCTTTCTCTGAGCCTCCTGTGCTCTCTGCAAGCCAAACTCGGGGTCCTCGGCATGTTTCAGAGAGCCCAGGAAGTGTAGGGCTTGCCTAGGGAGTTGGCAATAAAGCCAGAAGAAGGCTTGTCTCAGCATCCCCCCACCTGCTATTTCTGAGACCCCATGTACCCCTCTGGCTCCCAGAGGGCCTGAGCAGGCCCAGGCTTCACACAGTGTGCACATGCGGCAGAGCTCCGTGCAGATGGAAGCCGTAGATGCAGGAGATGTCTAGTGTGGGGACAGCTCTTTCTTTCAAAGCTATGAGATCCCAGTGGGGACTCCAGACCATTTAAATTAAAGCAGATCAGGGAGCTGAGACATGGGCCCCAGATCTGAGGCCTCATGGGGGCTGAAGGGACTCCAGCTCTGCGGGGCTCCAGCCCCCAGCCTGTGCTCTCTGGGCCTTGTTTCTCCTGCGCTCCAAAGTACACAGATTAATTAGAGCTGACTTTTCTTTTTGGAACTAACTACAAAATCAGCCGATCTCAAATAGAGATTACAAGCCAGCCGCCCTGCCAAAGCCCTGGCCTTCCATGGGGAGCCTGACCCCGGTAATTCCCCAGATCACTTCCTGCCGGTCCTAATTACCGGAGGACCTGGCATTTCCGAGGTCCTAGTCCTTTCTGGTCTGGAGCTGGCTAAGGCAGGGAAGAAGGAACTGAGCTGCCTTTTTCCCGGAAAGGAAGTCCTAGGGACTCTTTAGGGAGAAAAAGGCATTAGCTTTCACCCAGCTTTTCCAGCCCAGGAGAAGCCCCCAGGCCAGGCCTGAGGGCCGAGCCGCCTGCTGGCCTCCCACCAGCCCTCAATTCCCCACACTCAGACAGACCTTCGTCCTCCCCTGCAGAGAACAAAGAGTCTGTGTGTGGAACTGCTTCACTCAGGGCCCTCCCCACCCAGAGCTGGGCTGCAGCAGGAGCCTACATTAGGGAGTTCTATTCATCTCCCCGTGCTTCTCTGGCCTGACCTCTGCTTGGCTGGGGAGCTGACCTTGAAGCCCCCCACCTCCTTTCAGACTATGTCTTTTTGCCAAGTCCCTGACTGCTTGTTCAACAAACAGTAAATCATCAATTAAGAGGCCACTCTCACAAGACAAGACCATGGCCATTTTGTGTTCCAAGATGCTGGCTTCTGTCCTGTCATCTCAGTAAATGATGGGTCCTCCCACCTGTAAGCAGGAACCAGAATAAAGAATCTATTGCTACTGTAAGGCGCCCACATAAAGGGACCAGCAGGATGGTTAATGGCATCTTAAAAGTCTAGAATGGGTCTTCAAGGTCATTCAGGGCAAACCCCTCTCTACCAGCCTGTGCCCACCCAGAGCTTTCTTAGCCCCAGTGACTGGAACCCACCCCTTCCAGCAGCAATCAAGTACCAGTTCTTGGCACCAAGGTTAAAGAGTCAGTATCCCAGTTGGGGGACTAACCCAGCCTGGGGGTCGCAGGCCTGGTTCCACAACAGCCTGTGCTGTCCATCCTCCATGCATATGTAATGCTCAGAGTGCCCACTTCCCCAGCTGCAGGATGGCCCAGATAGGATGGCTGAGAGCCTCCTGGGGGAGCCTGCAGGGTCCCTGCCTGGAAGACAGGGAAGACAAAGGTAGAGGAAATAAATTGGGACCCTGGGGCTTTGGCAGACTATGAGAGCTTCCTCCCCACTTAAAACATTAGGGAATTAGTGGGATCTAAATTCAGTACAACTGCAAATTCAAACCTTTTAAACAGGAACACTTTTAAGAAGGGAAATGGGAAAGAAGGAGCCTCTAGATGTGCCATGAGGAAAGCTCTATGAACAGAAGTGTGTTATCATCCACTTTTTAGCAGCAGCCTCCAGGAACACCCCATCCCTCCCTCGCTGCAAAGGAGTGTCCTTGCCCACAGCCACCCTCTAGTCTTTTTTATTTATTTTTTGCTATTATTAATGTACAATTACATGAGCAATATTATGGTTACTAGACTTCCCCTATTATCAAGTCCCCACCACATACCCCATTACAGTCACTGTCCATCAGCGTAGCAAGATGCTATAGAATCACTACTTGTCTTCTCTGTGTTATACTGCCTTCCCGGTATCCCCCCCAACCACTGCATTATGTGTGCTAATCGTAATACCCCTTATCCCTCCCTTCCCACCCCTCTTCCCCAGTCCCTTTCCCTTTGGTAACTTAGTCCATTCTTGGGTTCTGTGAGTCTGCTGCTGTTTTGTTCCTTCAGTTTTTGCTTTGTTCTTATACTCCATAGATGAGTGAAATCATTTGATACTTGTCTTTCTCTGCCTGGCTTATTTCACTGAGCATAATACCCTCTAGCTCCATCCATGTTGTTGCAAATGGTAGGATTTGTTTTCTTCTTATGGCTGAATAATATTCCATTGTGTATATGTACTATCTCTTCTTTATCCATTCATCTACTGATGGACACTTAGGTTGCTTCCATTTCTTAGCTATTGTAAACAGTGCTGTGATAAACATAGGGGTGCATATGTCTTTTTCAAACTGGGCTGCTGCATTCTTAGGGTAAATTCCTAGGAGTGGAATTCCTGGGTCAAATGGTATTTCTATTTTGAGTTTTTTGAGGAACCTCCATACTGCTTTCCACAATGGTCGAACTAATTTACATTCCCACCAGCAGTGTCGGAGGGTTCCCCTTTCTCCACATCTTCGCCAACATTTGTTGTTATTTGTCTTTTGGATGGTGGCCATCCTCACTGGTGTGAGGTGATATCTTATTATGGTTTTAATTTGCATTTCTCTGATGATCACCCTCTAGTCTTGACAATGACTCTTACCCTCTCCCACCTCACCCACCATTCAGGAATCAATGTTTTCTGGTGTAGGACCAGCACAGTTCCCGGTTCAGAGGTCAGGCTGGGGCAAGCCCATCAAGACAACCCCTGGAGAAAGAGACTGATGAGAGTGGAATGTGCCTGCGGGGTGGGGTCAGCCAGGACACCCCTGTTTCCTGCCCAGCAAAGGAGGGGCAGGGAGGGAGGGAGGCCCTGAGATGGGGATCAAGGGAGCCTGGGTCATTTGTGGAATTAAAAGACTTGACCCAGAGGGGAGGGAAGAAGCAAAGGTCAGCCATGCTAACAAGGAAGGCTGCCTCCTTAGGAGGCCCTAGGGAGGCCCAGGTTTCCCTCGAGTGTGTGGTTGTGTCTTACATATCAACCAACATGGGCTGCAGACAGCCCCAATTAGCCAGAAATCCTCACTCCCAGGGTTTTGCTCTGCACTGCTCCTGCTGAGATTGGAGACAGAAGCCCCGAGATGGAGCGTGAGCAGACCCCAGTAGGAGAAGGGGAAAGCAGAGACCCACCAAGACCCCTCCTAGAGCTGTAGTTTTACCCAGAGCTGAAATCCCTGAGCCACAGGGCCATGTTCTGTTGCTCCCAACAGACCCAGTGTCACCACCCCAGCTTTGGCTCTCCTAAGGGCCTCCCACAGCAGGGCTGGGTGGATGGAGAAAGACAGAGGAGCAGGTGGCTAGGAGATGCCTAGTCTAATTTCACTTCGCAGATGAGGATCCTGGGCCCAGCGAGGGAAAGCAGCTTATCTGGGGTCACTCAGACAACCTGACACCCAGCCAGGTCCCCACACTGGGGGCAGAATAGGAAAGCAGGGACCCTGAAGGAAAGACAAGGGACGAGGAGGGCCGGACAAATGGGAGGTCCAAGCATACGAGGGATTCAGAAGCTGACCTCCCACCTCTACCCCCTACCCAGGGAATTCTGTCTGGTGACCTTGGAGCCGAGTCAACCCGGATGGGCCAGTCAGAGTGATACCAGGGTATCCTGGTGTTGTAAAGGAAAGAGGAAGGACCTCCGCCGGCACTCCTGAGGGGCCTGGCGAAGGTGGTGGCCACAGTTGCCAGATTTCTGACGATGTCCTGTGGCGCCCTCTGCTGGCTAGAGAGCAGATGTATGCTTTTCTCTGGGCGACTGATAAAAGGACCCAGCCCTGGGCTGAGCTGCTCCACTTGCTGACCCCTTCACTCCCATGGGGCACAGACACGAGGGCCCTCCAGCAGACAGGGGCTTCGCCCTGCTTTCAGCCTACAGAGGCTGCTTAATGGAAACAGTTGCAACATCAGCCCATCTGATGCTTGGAACTGCCTAGAGAAAAGGGTACCTGGGCTTTGGCAGACAATGACCCGTGTTCAAATCCCTCCTCTGCATGATCTTGGCCATTGTACCTGGCCTCTCTGAGCCAGTTTTCACCTGTAAAGCAAGAATAACATCTACTCCTGTACTGGAGAGGATTCTTGAAGATGGAATAGAGGAGGAAAGTAAAGCCCTTAGCCCAGTGCCAGACACATGACAGGTACAGTAAACAGCCATGCCTTTTTCTGCTCTTTCCTATGAGAGGGATTTCCCAGAAGCTAGTAGCTGGGCAGACTTGGGGCACTGGCTTCTCTGCTGTGGTTACTTTCTGAGTCCAACTTCACCTCCCTTGCTTGGTGGTGTTAGGTCAAGGAAGGTTTCCTGCATATGGAGGAAATTCAAATACTTATCCCAAAGCAGATGGAGGTGAACCATCCCCGGCAGATATGCGTCATACATGCAGATTACAAATGCACAGTGGTCCCTGTTGCGCTGAGGAAGCAGCACTGGGTTATGGGCCATGGTAAAGGCTTCAGAGAAGAGATGGTGTTTGACCAGAGGCCACAATGATGAAGAGGGTTTCGAGTTGAGGAAACAGCAGAAAGACACAGAATCATGAAAATGGGTGGCGTTTTCAGGAAAACAGACAATAGGTGTCAGGATGTGATGAGGCTAGGAAGGAAGTAGGGGGCAAAATGCCATGCTCAGGGGCCTGGTCCCTTTTCTGTTATCAATGCCGGGCCATGGCTGTTTTGAAGTAAAGGACTGTTACTGTGCAGCATGTGTACTGGGGAGCTTGCCTGGGTGCCAGCATGGAGGCCCAATCATGGGCAAGAGAGGTTGGAAGTACCTCTAGCCTTGGCAAGCAGGAGGGTGGACAGGACTTCCCGTAAGATGGCAGAGAAGGGATTATCACAGCTGAGAAGGGGAGGCCAAGTGGAAGCAGGTTCCCCCACTGCCTGTAAGCCTATGGGAACTACAGCATGGCCTGCAGGCCACAGCACTTGGGCCTGAGTGGGGCAGCTGGCCAGGGGCAGGGTCTATCCAGGCTTCATATTGCCATCCACAGTACTGGCCTTCAGATGCAGGACATGGCAGCAGGCTGACAGCTGTCACCTGTCGTCAGACAGCATTCTGGGCCCTGACTGGGTCTTCATTTGGGGAAGCTGCCCTCCTGCCTCCCCTGACAACCCCTCCCGTCACGGCAGGTTAACTCACCTACTCTTGACCCCCTTTGTCACTGGCTGTCATCTCCCACCCCATCTCCTCCTGGTGTGTCCTTCCAGAAACAGGAGAACATAGGCCGTTTCCTTCCTGAGCTTCCCATCTCCCACAGATGTAGCATTTTCACAGAGGTAAAAGGTTGAAGAAGACAGTGCACTGCAGTGATGCCGAGCAAACCCCACCAGATCCTGGAGAAACGACAGCTCTTTGGTGCCTCTGGATGAGTTCCAGGCAGCGCACTGCTGCTGTCCACAGTCCCCCACCACCCAAAGCACAGGCTGACCCTCCGCCACATGGGACCAAGGCCCGCACACCCTTGGGAGGAGCTAGACCCAAAGAACCTGGGAGGAAAAGGAGCCCAGGTAAAGAGGAGAGGCAGGAGCCCCACCTGCTCAGCCAGCAGGTGCCACAGGGGCAAACCTGCCGGAGTGAACAGGGAACAAGAAGCACCAGGCAGGGAAGGGAGGGAGAGATCACTCCTGCCCGGGGCCCTACCCCGCAGCCTGAGTTGGTGGGCCCGGGCTGGTGGTAGAGCTTAACTCCCCCTGCCCCCCTGCCCCCTGCAGCCTCCACTGGTGAGCCTGTCTCTCTGGGAGCCTTCCCTGCACCATGATCTCTGACTTGGGCCCTTCTGCCAGCTCATGGAGCAGAGATGGATGGCCCACGGTAGCTGTCAGTGATGGCAGGGTCCTCCAAGCTCGCCATGCACTGGACAGCCCTCCCAGGCTTCCAGACCAACCATTCTCCCCAGCATCCTTGAAGGTCATGCTTTCAGGGCTGAGACTGACCCTCATCATTTCTCTGGTTTCTTCCTTCAGGGAGAACGGGGCATGCCAGGGACGCCGGGCAAACATGGAGCAAAGGTACCTGCCCCTCACCACATCCCCAGGTGGCACCACCCCAGCCCTCTGGGCACACCTTGGAGGCCCACTCTTCCCTCTTCCCATGTCACACTGTGAAGACGGGGTGCACACTTCCTCCCCAGCCCTCTCCTCCTGCTGCCCCAAGCTGTCCCCCTCCCAGGCAGGATGAACTGTCACTCCTCAGTGCCCTGCCTCCTTCTGGGCATCCCTAGGTCATAAAAAGCTTCTCAGAGAACCTCAACTCTAACTGCAGTCCTGAGAGCCATGTGGGGAATAGGGACCCAGGAAAAATCACCTCCACTTCGGATTTACTAAGGGGTGCTTTGGTAGCCTGCTTACCCCAGAGTGGTTGGGCTTTGGCTGATGAGGAAATGGGGTTCACTCCCAGCTGCTACCCAGTCCATGAGGGCTTGGGTCCAGGGAGTTCCCTATGAGGAGAGCCCCACTTGCTCACTCAGGGTGGACTGCACTTGGTGAAATCAGCCTTCTGCTCTGTCCCTCCCCCCTGCAGCTCCCCTTCTACTGCCCCTCCTGTCCTCCCCTCCTATCCCAATGATGCGCACCCCCCATGCCACCCCAGGGATGCCCCCTTCTAGCCCACCCCTGGGCTCCCTGCCATGGAGGGCCTGGAAGCTGAGCAGCTGGTGGGAAGCCTGGGTAGCCAGCTGGGCTGCTCAGAGCCTCTTCCTCAGGCCACTGTCCCTGTGCCAAGCTAAGCAGCCTGTTTTCCCACGAGTCTGGGCAGCAGGCAGCATGAACAGTCTGCCTTCACACACCCCCAATGGAAGCATGGGAGGCTGGTCACCTCCTCCCTGCTCCCCCCGCCAGCAGGAAGTCTCCATGCCTTTTCTTCTCTCTGCCAGGGGGCTCCTGGGATCGCCGTGGCTGGGCTGAAGGTCAGTGGAATGTTGAAATTCATCCCATGAGGGCAGGATGAGGGCTGGAGAGAGGAGGGCAGTGGCTCATGGGGTGGCTGCTGGATCAAGGAGGGGGCAGACAGGATTCAGAAACATTTCTCTTAGAGCAACATTTATGTCAGATGCACAACCTGAGCAACAGATGTTTAACATTGGCTTGCAAGTAAGTAGCAAAGGTTTACCAGCCTTGACTAAATGTCTCACCAGCCTGCCAATGTGCAAGGGAACCCAGTGCTTTTCTTTACTCCAGAATTCAGCAGCTACATGCTTGCAAAGCTTCAGAGAGGAGAGCAGGGGTCCTTCTCTTGAGTACCCATTCGGTTGGCAGCAGATGGGCGGGGACACGGCAGAAGCACTGTGCTCAGTGTAGACCTACGGGATGCCTGTCCAAAGCAAATGCCCATTTCTCCCTCTCCCTCCTCCTGGGCTGCCTCACTGATGCTCACACCTGTCACACCCCTCACCTAGAGGAAGAGAAAGGAATAGTCCAGGCCTCCTTTGGCCTGGCATCTGGGGTAGCCAGGTGCTTCACCCACCCCCGGAGTACCTTTGCTCATTCGCTTCTCCTCCACCTCTCACTTCTTTACGAGAACATTATTTTCTCCCACACAGGGTGAGCCAGGGACCCCTGGAGCCAAGGTACTGACACAGATGGAATGATGCTGCATGGGGCATCAGGAATGGGAGGCGGTGGGGAAGGGGTGCTTTAGTTTTACTCTTGGTTTCCCCTGAGGCTGGCCTGGGGCTGGGGACCTGACTAAGCAGAGGAGGGCCCACGGGTGAGGAGAGGAATTCTCTCTGAATGCTCCCCAGCCCCAGATCCTGGCCCGGACAGCTCGGCCAGTTTGCCTGCACACTGGCTTCAGCAGGCAGTAGCTAGTGTTCCCTGCGCCTGCAGGGCTCTGTCTCTTGTCTAGGACAGGAAGAGATGTAACATGAAAAAAGTTGCCACAATCAGATACATTTTAGAAACACAGGGTTAAAAATATTACACAGGTTTCTTTACTACAGGTCTCAGAGCCTTTAATATACTACATGTGCATTAGGAAGCTCTAAAAAGGTAGTATCTTGTGAAGCACTTTCAAACTTTTTTGACTGGGGCATCCTTTTTTTAAGAGGAGCGTCTTGTGGGACTAGTATTCTGGAAACGCTGGTCTGTGATCCCCATCCATTGTATCCCCAGCCCCCTCCATCCTCTTATCAGTGACTTTCTCTTCTTACCCCAAAGGGAGACCCAGGAGCAGCAGGAAAGCCGGGGCCCCCAGGTTTGCTGGGGAAGCGGGGACAGAGGGTAGGATCCTGTGTCTGAGTGTGTGCTCCCTTCATCCCAGTCTCTGCTGCCTCCCCACCCCACCAGGGCTGCTGTGCTGCCTGCAGTATGCTGGGGTGCATGTGTCCCCAGGGAGAGGGGATGCTGGATGGTCTAGCAGAGCCTTGGAAATCCACCCTTGAGAGTATGACCTCCCTCCTTGAAAGCTATTGGTTACTAAGGAAGGAAGACCAGGGTCCCCACTCCCCAGGACCTCTGCAGTACAGCACCACATCCTTTCCCTTTGAACCTTTACTCCAGAATTCAGCAGCTACATGCTTGCATAGCTTTAGTGAGGAGAACAGGGATCTTTCTCCTGAGTGCCCATTGGGAAAGCAACTGCCCGGGCCCCCAGACTCACTTCCCTCCCTTACCCAGCCTTCTCCCCTCCTGTGGCCAGTTTCAGACCATTTTGTCATTCAGCTTCTACCCAAGGGCAGGTGAAAAGGGAATGACACCCAAAGACTTGGTGGGGCATCTTTTGTGACTCCAGCTGGAAAATTCACTGAGACAGCTAAGCAAATTATGACCCCAGGGCACTCAGTTTATATCACTACATCTGTGAGCCATCAGCCCATGGAGAGGCGAGCTTCTAGTGCTGACCTGGCGGGGGCTCTTGGAGGCTCTTCTGATACAGGACAGTCTGTGAACACAAAGAGAAGCCTTCGTGGTGTAGAAGGCGGAGCGACAGGAGACCTGGCTGCTGGACCTGGTCCTGCCGCTGCTGTGGGTGGGAGCGGCGGGTCATCCACGGCCACCCAGCCTCTGCATCTGCGCAGTGCGAGCGGGGCCTGTGCTCCACGTCAGGGGGAAGAGAGCTCCACGGGAGTGGAAGAGGCTGGTTAGGGAGGGGCCTTAGCTTGCCAGGGCTGCCCTGCCAAAGGACCGGAAACTGAGTGGCTGAACAACAGAAGCGGGTGGTCCCACGGTTCTGGAGGCCAGGAGTCTGAGACTAAGGTGTCGGCAGGTTGGGTCCTGCTGCAGCTGTGAAGGACAGTCTGTCCCAGGCCTCTGTCCTGGTGTCTGGTGGTTTGCAGACAGCCTGGGGGTCCTTGGCTTGCAGAAACCCCACCCCAGTCTCTGCCTTCATGTTCACATGCTGCTCTCCCCGAGGCGTGTCTGCCCCACGTCTCCCCTTTCCACGGGGATGCCGGTCAGTGGGTCAGGGGCCCACCCTACTCCACCATGACCTCATTTTAACTCGTTTCCTCTGCAACAATGCTATTTCCAACTTAGATCACATTCTGAGGTACTGGGAGTTAGGACTTCAACATAGGAACTTCAAGGGATACAATTTAACTCATAACAGGAGGCAAACTTCTCAAAATATTCCTCCAAAGGAGAAGCTGTGGTTAGATGGTTTCTGCCTTCCCTAGAGGCAGGGAGGAGGCGTCAGAGAGCTCCCTCCCTAGACATGGGCCTCTCATTGCTAGTCTTTATGACGGTTACAGAGAGCACAGCATTTAAAAGGGAGTGCTTCCCCAACTGCTGGCACTGAACTGCTGGTCTCTCCCCCAGGGGCCTCCAAAAGGGGCTAAAGGCTCTTGGCCTTGGTCATGAGCTGTGGCAGGGCCATTCCTCCCCCTGTGTGAGTGATTAGGGCCAGCCCACAGGGGAGAACAATGATGCAGAGGCTGTCACCAGTGTGAGATGGCCAAAGAGGGTGTCAGGCCCGGTTAGGGGTCCAGCAGAAGGTGGAGTCCTTCAGAAAACATCCCACAGAGGGACAGAGAGGCAGAAGAGAGGAAAGCCAGGACCCCACGCTAGTGGGGCTGGTGCCCTCGCAGACATCCTGGAGAAACAACTCCAAGCCTACACTGTCTGCATTTCCTCTGCAGGGTGAAAAGGGGGCTGCGGGCTCCCCTGGGCTACTCGGCCTCCTGGGACAGAAGGTGGGTGTCAATGAGCTCTGCATGCTGGGTTCTGTGTCAAGGCCTGGCGTCCATCCCCACCCACGCTCCCAGCCCGCTGCATTCACGTGGGCCAGCATTCAAGGTGTCCCTCCTGTCTGGGGAAAGCAGCGGGATGGAACACAGGCAGATTCTGTCTGGGAAGGGAGGGTTTACATGGGAAGCCCTAATTGGCCAAAAAATGCCCAAATTCAAAACCAATAACTATGACATCATGTGATTTATTTGCACCAAGTCTGTACTTTGTACTCCACAGCACATGAGCTCCGTAAGGTATCCCATTTAAAAAAAAGACTTGAGGTCAAATAAGTTTGGAGAGAACTGCCCTTGGACCGCCCCTTGAACCTTGAATGTCACAAGGCACGCAAGCACCCCACAGTGAAGGAGCCTGTAAAGCCTCACCCCGTCTGCCTTTCCTAACAGCATTCGGCTGCCAGACCCTCTTTTCGCATTGCAAGTATTCCCAGCCCGGGCTTCCAGGGAACACACTTTGAGAAATACCGCTCTAGACTCAGATCCTGATGGGTCTCTTGTTTCAGCTCTATACATGTTCCCTTTCATAACTGGCTCCATTTTCTCCTCAGATCCCAGGGCCAGATCAGTCCAGGCCAGGCTTCTGAATGCCTCTGCTCCCCAGCCATCCTGGAGTCACAGGACACTTAATGTCCCCCTACCATGTTCAGCCTAGACTGAGGGGTGGTCTGCTTTCCCCTTGGCTTTGAACTGTGAGGGGCGAAAAGGCAGGGATCGAGCACCTCCCTCCAGGGCTAGGTGGCCCCAGTGATGGTTTTTCTACCTTCCACCGCTAGGGAGAGAAAGGAGACACTGGCAACTCCATTGGAGGAAGCAGAGGGGAGCCCGGCCCCCCAGGGCTCCCTGGGCCCCCAGGGCCAAAGGTGAGTCTTTCCCTGGGATCAGTGTTCAAGGGAGATGCTTGCCATAGCCTTTATCCTCAGCCCGTTCTTGGGGACTCTCTATCCTGTACACCTTGCCTTCTCTCCAGTTGTGTGGTTTTTCCAGTGAATTCTCCAGCTTCTAAGCAGTGACTGACCATCCAGGAGACATGTCCCCCCACCCGGGGCTGATGGGCAGCCCCACTGCTTCAAATGTCTATGATGTAACTGAGTCAGGGACAGCCAGAAAGGCCCCTTGCCCAGGCTCTGAATTCTCAGTGACCGGCTGGGCCCCACCTGGTACACTTCGTGGGGGGACAGTAGCAGCAGAGGGGCAGATGCCAATGGGGCTGCCCCCACTTTCCTTGCACTGGATGGGAACTGCAGGGGTGAGAGCCGGGTTTCCCAAGCAGACACCTCCCGTGTTGTGTGGTTTGTTATAGCAACCTAGGGAAAAGAGGGGGGTCTCTTCCTTAGCTTATAAGGAAAGGATTCATTGCTCTACCTGATTTGAGGCAATACACACACTCATTACACCGACATTTGTCCAGGGGCTGCTATAAGCTGTGAAGCTACAGAGCACCTGTCCTTGGCTTGCTCACAACCTAGCAGGAGAAACGAACCCTCAGTTTACAGGGATACATGTAGGCAGCCACAAGAAACCACACAGACAGGCAAGATGAAGTGGCAGGAAGGGTCTCAGGCTGTCCCCCACGTGCTGTCTGACCGTGACAGGCGTAGGGCCTGCCTGGCAGGAGCACCAGCTTTGCCAAAGGCGGTGCTGCCACCCAGGCTCTGGGACATCCCCAGTGTTGGAGTCTGTCCCACTGACCCCACAGGGTATGGACACATGGCACGTATTGAGTCTTGATTTGGGATTGGGGAAACCTGGTCACTATTGCCTCTGCATACTGGAACAGAAGGGAAGGAAAGCTGGAATACTGTTCCCAAACTCACATCCTCTCTCCAGGTCCAGGTGAAATATCAAGTAGAAAGTATTTGGAGGGGGCCTCTTTCTAGTTTTCTCTGCACTTCCCATCCTAGGCCTCCTAGGGCTCCCTTCCCACATGCCCAGGGCCTTCACACTCCCCATCTCCCAGGCAGGCCAGTCATGGGTGGAGGCTGCAGCAGAACCTGGCATGTGTGTGTTAATCAAGAACTGAGCAGGGCCTGGCAGTGTGGGGTGGACACTGGCCTATAGTGCAGAACTCAGAGAAGGAAGGGAGTAGACAAGGAGGGCTGCCAGGAGGAGGTGAGACCTGGGCTGAACCCAAGGGTGGATGGGAATCAGGTAGGTGAAATGGGGGTGAGTTAGAAGCCAGTGGAGAAAAAGATGGAAACCCAAAGACACTTAATACCCAGAACCTCAACAGCAAGACTGTCCCTTACCACTGTCTGAGCTTCCCTGCATGCCTTCATCCCATCTCTTCTCTTCCTCAGGGAGAAGCTGGTATCAGCGGCCCTGCCGGCTCCCCGGGACAGCAAGGAGACAAGGTACAGAAGCCCTCAGATCTAAGAGCAGCAGCATTAGGGTCAGCTTGGGAGTTCAAGCCCCAGCTCAGAGTCACGAGCACCCCCCCCCAACCCCAGGGCACAAGGCTGATGGGCCATGACTCCTGGCTACCATGTCTCCTGGTGGCTTGGGAGAACCTTCCTCTATGGCAGCAGTCATGCACAGGCTGGTCCCAGGACAGGACGCTCAGGCTGAGGAGTGAGCCAGAGCCCTGCTTCTGTTAGCTTCCAAACGGCTGGAGGTGGGGCTCCCACATCTGTCCAGCTGTGTCCTATGGAAACGGTTGGTGCTGTTGTGTCCACACAGGTGCCGAGGACCGAAATGCCATGGGGGCGGGAGGTAGAGGGCAGCTCACCTGGGTGGCTCATCCACGCTCGGCAAGCTGGCCAACTGCCGAGTCATCAGGAGCTGAGTTATATTAAAAGGCTTGTTTTCCTTTTATTTTTACTTTCTATTCTATCTTGATTTTTTTTTAATGTCTTTAATGTTAACATTATCCCAGAACAATTGGAATTGTGGTTTGTTTTTCACTATTTACACCCCTCTTTCCTTTATTCCCCGTGGTTCTTTCTTATTTCCAACAGGAACAAATCCCCCCACCCCACCTCCTCCAGGAGGTCAGGGGTTCCTAGTGCCTTACACCACCTGCCCGCATATTTCATCCTGCAGTTTGGACCTTTTACAAGTAGAGAAGCCTTGAAAAAGCCACAAGGCTCTCCATGGCAATTATTGACCACCCAGGCAATTGGCAAAAAGCTGAGCCCTTCCTCCTTGAGCAGGATGGAAAGACAGTTGACACCTGAACAACACAGGACTTAGGAGGCACCAAGCCCCCCACACATACATACAGTCAATAATCCACATATAAATTTGACTCTTCAAAAAGTGAACTACCAGTAATAGCCTATTGTTGACTGGAAGCTTTACAGATAACAGTCGATTAACATGTATTTTATATGTTATATGTATTAGATGCTCTGTTCGTTTTTTTTTTAATGATTTATTTTGGTATCATTAATCTACAATTACATGTGCAATATTATGGTTATTAAACTACCCCTGCATCAGGTCCCCCCCACCAACCCCATTACTGTCACTGTCCATCAGCATAGTGAGATGCTATAGAGCCACTACTTGTCTTCTCTGAGTTGTACAGCCCTCCCCATGCCCCCCCCAACATTACATCTGCTAATTGTAATGCCCTTTTTCCCTCTTGTCCCTCCCTTCCCACCCATCCTCCCCAGTCCCTTTCCCTTTGGTAACTATTAGTCCGTTCTTGGGCTCTGTGAGTCTGCTGCTGTTTTGTTCCTTCAGTTTTTTTCTTTGTTCTTATACTCCACATATGAGTGAAATCATCTGATTCTTGTCTTTTTCGGCTTGGCTTATTTCACTGAGCATAATACCCTCTAGCTCCATCCATGTTGTTGCAAATGGTAGGATTTGTTTTCTTCTTATGGCTGAATAATATTCCATTGTGTATATGTACCACTTCTTCTTTATCCATTCATCTACTGATGGACACTTAGGTTGCTTCCATTTCTTGGCTATTGTAAATAGTGCTGCGATAAACATAGGAGTGCATCTGTCTTTTTCAAACTGGGCTGCTGCATTCTTAGGGTAAATTCCTAGGAGTGGAATTCCTGGGTCAAATGGTATTTCTATTTTGAGTTTTTTGAGGAACCTCCATACTGCTTTCCACAATGGTTGAACTAATTTGCATTCCCACCAGCAGTGTAAGAGGGTTCCCTTTTCTCCACATCCTCCCAACATTTGTTGTTGTTTGTGTTTTGGATGTTGGCCATTCTCACTGGTGTGAGGTGATATCTCATTGTGGTTTTAACCTGCATTTCTCTGATGATTAGCGATGTGGAGCATCTTTTCATGTGCCTGTTGGCCATCTGAATTTCTTCTTTAGAGAAGTGTCTATTCATGTCCTCTGCCCATTTCTTAATTGGATTATTTGCTTTTTGTTTGTTAAGGTGCGTGAGTTCTTTATATATTTTGGATGTCAACCCCTTATCAGATATGTCATTTATGAATATATTCTCCCATACTGTAGGATGTCTTTTTGTTCTACTGATGGTGTCCTTTGCTGTACAGAAGCTTTTCAGCTTGATATAGTCCCACTTGTTCATTTTTGCTTTTGTTTCCCTTGCCCGGGGAGATATGTTCATGAAGAAGTTGCTCATGTTTATGTCCAAGAGATTTTTGCCTATGTTTTTTTCTAAGAGTTTTATGGTTTCATGACTTACATTCAGGTCTTTGATCCACCTTGAGTTTACCTTTGTGTATGGGGTAGACAGTAGTCCAGTTTCATTCTCTTACATGTAGCTGTCCAGTTTTTCCAACACCAGCTGCTGAAGAGGCTGTCATCTCCCCATTGTATATCCAAGGCTCCTTTATCAAATATTAATTGACTGTATATGTTTGGGTTAGTGTTTGGATTTTCTATTCTGTTCCACTGGTCTGTGGGTCTGTTTTTGTGCCAATACCAAATTGTCTTGATTACTGTGGTTTTGTAGTAGAGCTTGAAGTCAGGGAGTGTAATTCCCCCTGTTTTATTCCTCCTTCTCAGGATTGCTTTGGCTATTCGGGGTCTTTTGTGGTTCCATATGAATTTTAGAATTATTTGTTCCAGTTCATTGAAGAAAGCTGTTGGTAGTTTGATAGGGATTGCATTGAATCTGTAGATTGCTTTAGGTAGTATAGCCATTTTGACAATATTTATTCTTCCTAGCCAAGAGCATGGGATGCATTTCCATTTGTTAGTATCCTCTTCAATTTCTCTTAGGAGTGTCTTGTAGTTTTCAGAGTACAGGTCTTTCACTTCCTTCGTTAGGTTTATTCCTAGGTATTTTATTCTTTTTGATGCAATTGTGAATGGAATTGTTTTTCTGATTTCTCTTTCTGTTAGTTCATCGTTAGTGTATAGGAAAGCAACAGATTTCTGTGTGTTAATTTTGTATCCTGCAACTTTGCTGAATTCAGATATTAGTTCTAGTAGTTTTGGAATGGAGTCTTTAGGGTTTTTTATGTACAGTATCATGTCATCTGCAAATAGTGACAATTTGACTTCTTCTTTACCAATCTGGATGCCTTGTATGTCTTTGTTTTGTCTGATTGCTGTGGCTAGGACCTCCAGTACTATGTTGAATAACAGTGGAGAGAGTGGGCATCCCTGTCTTGTTCCCGATCTTAGATGAAAAGCTTTCAGCGTCTCGCCATTAAGTATGATGTTAGCTGTGGGTTTGTCATATATAGCCTTTATGATGTTGAGGTACTTGCCGTCTATACCCATTTTGTTGAGAGTTTTAATCAGGAATGGATGCTGAGTTTTGTCAAATGCTTTTTCAGCATCTATGGAGATGATCATGTGGTTTTTGTTCTTCTTTTTGTTGATGTGCTGGATGATGTTAATGGATTTTCGAATGTTGTACCATCCTTGCATCCCTGGGATGAATCCCACTTGATCATGGTGTATGATCCTCTTGATGTATTTTTGAATTCGGTTTGCTAATATTTTGTTGAGTATTTTTGCATCTACGTTCATCAGGGATATTGGTCTGTAATTTTCTTTTTTGGTGAGGTCTTTGCCTGGTTTTGGTATTAGAGTGATGCTGGCTTCATAGAATGAGTTTGGAAGTATTCCCTCCTCTTCTATTTTTTGGAAAACTTTAAGGAGAATCGGTGTTATTTCTTCTCTATATGTCTGGTAGAATTCAGAGGTGAATCCATCAGGCCCAGGGGTTTTGTTCTTGGGTAGTTTTTTGATTACCAATTCGATTTCGTCACTGGTGATTGGTCTGTTTAGTTTTTCTGTTTCTTGCTTGGTCAGTCTTGGAAGGTTGTATTTTTCTAAGAAGTTATCCATTTCTTCTATGTTTTCCAGCTTGTTAGCATATAGATTCTCATAATATTCTCTTATGATTCTTTGTATTTCTGTGGGGTCCGTCGTGATTATTCCTTTCTCATTTCTTATTGTGTTTATGTGTGTAGATTCTCTTTTTCTCTTAATGAATCTGGCTAGGGGTTTATCTATTTTGTTTATTTTTTCAAAGAACCAGCTCTGGGTTTT